>PVJO010003054.1:0-130264 GCA_004026905.1 Hystrix cristata
AAAAAAAAAAAAAAAAAAAAAAAAAAAAAAAAGGTGTTAAAGTTATCTCTAGGCCCAATGAGAACATGTGAACTTAGTGTTGCATAGATTTTATCCCCCTAAAAAATATCAGCAAAGTGAATTGGGGAGGAGCCGTGGAAGGAGACTGTGCTCTGGAAACAGGACCCGCTTCCAAGTCTGACTTATTGACCACAGGAGCAACCTCACACAAGTACGGCCTCCCCGATGCAAGGCCACTCAGAGCCCAGTTGTCTTCGGCTCTTCATGACAGACTTGCTGCAAGAGAAAATCCCATCATGGGAAATCAAATATATAACCTACAGCATTTTAGCTGAGGGACAAAGCAGGTCATTTGTGGTGGGGACAGAGACAGTCATTTTAGGCAATATCTCTGGACTAAAAAAAAGAATAGCCAGTCTGTCTCCATGGCTGAGCCCTGGAAAACTAACCCCAGAGCCATACGGATGATGGGAATAAGGACACTAATTTCATCTGTTAAATGATAGGTCTGGATGAGATAATGATCACTCTCCGCTCCCCCAGCTCTGACTGCTCTGTGGCTTCTCTGAGAAATCCCACTGAGGAGATGAAGCGTGCCAGAGCACTCACGTCCCAGGAGAGCCTGAGAGGTCCACACTCTCCTGGAGTTAACTGAGGGTTTCAGGTTTCTTCCTCAACCTCATGCTCCCAGCTTCCCCTTCTTTATCAGTACAGAAGCTCTCCCCTGATCACTTATTCTCACCTGTGTGGGGTGCAAATATAAACTCCCTCCTACCCATCTTCTCTCCCTCCCTCTCTCCCTCCCTCCCTCCTTCCTTCCCTCCTTCCTTCCTCCCTTCTTCACATTGAATTTGTGGTCCCTCATCTGGAACCTTTGCATATGCTGTGTTTTTATGTTCTCACAAGAACACGAGTGATCTTTGAATATGTAATTCAGACCACAACTTTCCCCAGTGTAAACTCCCAGTGGCTTCCCACTATACTCAGAACGGCATTTATGACGTTCACCTTTCCTACATTGTCTTGCAGGAGCTAGCCCTGCCCTGCTTTCCACTATTTCCTGTGCCCTTTGGCATTCTTTCTATAGCCATGACCACCTTCTTTTTGTGCCCAGAAGATGGTACAGTTGCTCTGAATGCGACAATTTTGCACTAGCACATCTCTCTGTGTGCACATTACTGGACTCCATCATTGTCTTTCTGGCTTCTTCCTATCTCTCAGGTTTCAACTAAAATTGAACTTCCTAGACAAGGTCTTCTTTGACTACTAAATCTGAAGCATACACTTTCCTCCAGCTTCTGCCTTAATTTCTTCATGGCCTGGATCATTTCCTGATATTTTGTTAATAATTTATTATGTGTCAACCAACTGGAGAGTTGACTCCATAGAATCTAAAACTATGCCTCTCTTGTTCAGACTGTCCCCAGAGTGAATCTGTGAGTGAACGAATACCTGAAGAGCCTCAGTTGTATTTTCCTTCCTGGTATGTAGACAACTCCTGCGTATCTCTCAGCTCCTCATTTAGACATTGCTTCCCCTAGGAAGCCTCCCTTGCCCTGGGAGATGAGCTAAGCAGTCCTCATCCATGTCCTCTTACCTGTTTCTTCTTTCTGTGTCTAAGTATTTCCGAGGCTGCAGTCTTAGTACCCCTTAACTTGTCATCTTCCCTTTGACTACATTCTTCCTGTGGACAAGAACTTTAACATCAACATTTCTGGTTCTTAGCTCAGTTGTGAATTATTTGTGTAATTTAAAAAAATAGAGTAAATTGCTTTTCCTTTTACTAAAAATATGACACGTTCCCTAGGTAGTTACAGCACTGGCCTCTGGGTTAACTACCTTAAGGAAGAGAATGAAGGACCATTTACAGAGTACTTACTAAGTGTTGGTGCTTCACACAGATTTTCTTCTCTCATTCTCACTAAAGCTTCCAATAAGAGTAAATGTTGGCTCTGTCTTGTGGTTGTGGGAATCGAAGCTCAGAGAAAGTAATTACTTGGGCAGAGTAGAGAATAGAAGCAGTATTCAGTCCTAATTCTACATTTTCTGCTCTTGGCATTGTGTCGTTTCTGTGCTCAGCACAGTATGGAATGTGCAGCAGAAATCCCCAGGTTATTTCGTTAATCTTCCCAAAAAGAATGGCTCCCGCTCTGGCCCTTCTGAAAAGAGGCCACGGTGAGGCCTGTCCTCTTAAGCGGGGAAGAACCTGACACTTTGCTGGACATCAGTGGGAAATAGCTGACAGAAGCCAATGTCGCCACTGGCTAAGCCTCACTCGTGATCTTCCAGGTCACCCTTCTGGCTCACCGTCATCTGACCCTGCAGTGTTTTCTGACAATAGTATTCTGTGAGCAGTCAGATAGAGGAAGGAATTAAGGGACATTCACATGTGGTTGGTGATTTTTTTTTTTTTTAAGAAAAACATGTTGGGCACAATGCTGAGTATACTGGTGCCAAAACTTTCCCTTCCTGGCATCAGGTAGCTGCCAGGGCTTGTGTCTGATCTCTAGTCCTGGAAGTCACCAGGTTGGCTGTCACTTCCCTGTGCTCCTGGACACCCCAGCTGACCTCTCCTGAGCCACCTTCCACCTTCACTTCACATCCTCAGAGCTCACGGCAGGAGATTTCAGGAGATGAACAGCAGCCGGAACTATGTGGGCAACTGAAAGCGCCACATTCTTCAGACGAGTAAATGCTGAATTCTTCTGGGTAAACTATCAGCGCTGCCTGCCGCACAGTCTCTCCTGGAAAGCTCTGAATAAAATTCATGGCCATGGCCAGGACTCTTCTATACATTGCTTGCAAGACACTGTTTTACTTTCCACGGAGTTGAGCTTTGGGTGGTCACGACCCTTTCTCAGCATCGACAGGGACAGATGTCAGGGCCCGTGGAAGTCCTGCTGTCACTCCTACAGGATCTTGGAACAGCCGTTTCATCTCTTTTAGCCCTGTCACAGTGGCGCTAATATGTAGTGATATGTAGTGAACTCTTATCCACAGAGCCCCTCTGGCGTTTTAATGCTGAAGTTTTAAAAGAATACATTTTTATTAG
Organism: Hystrix cristata; assembly: GCA_004026905.1. Lineage (NCBI taxonomy): Eukaryota > Metazoa > Chordata > Mammalia > Rodentia > Hystricidae > Hystrix > Hystrix cristata. The sequence continues at coordinate 3,053 of PVJO010003054.1, forward strand.
TGCTTACTAATTTGACAAAATTTGGGTTTCAGTGTGGTATTATCATACATGCATATAATGTATTCGGATTATATCTATCCTCTGTGAACTTCCCTCACACCCTTTTCTCTCCTCCCCTTTATTCCCTTCCTCTGGTCTAGTGATGTTCTCACTTCTACTTCCACATCATCTTTTTAAGATTCTAGATACTAGGGAAAATGTGAAATACTTGTCTTTTTGAGTCTGGACATATTTCACTTAACACTATGATCTCCAGTTCCATCCATCTTCCTGCAGATGATATAGTTTTGTTCTTTATGGTTGAATAATACTCTAGTATGCATATAAACCTATTTTCTTTTTCCATTCACCCATTGATGGGCATCTTGGCTGGCTCCTCGTCTTGCCTATTGTGAACTGTGTTACAATAAACATGGGTATGCAAGTACCCCCACAGTATGCTGACGTTAATTTAAAGTATATATCAAGGAGCGGCATGGCTGAGTCATACAGGAGTTTTGAAATTCATGTTCAGTTCATGCTGACTGACAGAAAAAGGTGCACACAGACTATTTTGTGGCAATGGACTGTAGAAGAAACAATTTTCAAAAAGTCACGGAAGTATCCTACATCTGTTCAAATGAAGTATCTTTGCACCACATATTATTTTGCTAAGTTAAAATACTTACAGATGCATTACAAGAAATCTTTAGTAAGTTTTTAATTCAATTAGTTAATTAGTTCATTCCAAAGCCTGCTATGAGTGTCTAGCTGATACTAGACATATGGGACAAAGAAATGAAGAAAACAAAGACTGTCCTAGAGGAGTGTTAGGGCTTGCATCTAAATGTCCCCCCAAAACCTCATGCACTCATAGGTGGGGCTTGTTGGAGGATCTAGGGTATGAGACACTGGGATTAAGCGTGTGTGATAACTAAGTAGGTTTAGCATTGTTCTGGGTGTGGATAAGAGAAGCCCCACCCTGAGTCTGGGTATCACTAATCAGGAGGCTTACAGCCTGGATAGTATATAAAGGGAGGGAGGGAAGGCAGGCTTGCTGCTGCTGCTTGCTGCTTCCTACCTGCCACTCCATAAACTGTTTCTCCTCTGCGATGCCCCTCTGCCGTGCCATTCTGCCTTGGAATCAGCCAACTATAGCCTGAAACCTCTACAAATTGTGAGCTGAGATAAACCTTTCCTCCTTTAACTTGTGGGTGTTGGGCATTTTGTCTCAGCAGTGAGAAAAGTAACTAAAACAAGAAGCCTGTAGCCCGGAGGAATTTGTGAGGATTCATGAATTATTTTTAAAATAATTTTTAGAAAGTAGTTTCTGTGCAACTGAGTTTGCCCTGCCTCCACTTCTGATAAATAGAAGGGACACTGACAGCCCCTTATTTATTGTTCACATCCTCTACTGATTCCATCCAAGTGGACCTTCCTGAATTCATGCCCAACCTTAAATTTGTGCTGCTAATTTAGTATGTAGCAACATAGCATCTTCTGTCCTTATTCCAGCTCCTCAGTGACCTTTCTTTCCTCAGTCCACTCCAACCAGGCTCTGTCCTTTCTTTTCCATTAACATTTTTCTTGGCAAGGTGGCAACGTTGTAGCTGCTTTGCTCAAACAAGCAAACTCACTGACTAAAACTAACTAACTAACTAACTAATAAAGGCTAAATGCGCAAATGCAAGAATTTCAAGAGTTAGATGGACTGCTGAGACCTGAGAACACTCTCTTGGGTCTTGCAGGTTGTAAGAGGCTCTTTGGTGCCAGGCGTGAATCTTCTGGTCCCTGCATACTTTGGCAGTCTGATCTCCACATTCTGGCCTCGGGATTTTAGATTCTGATGCCATGTCTTTTACACTATAGCTTGAATAATGAATCAGAACTTTCCACCCACAGAGCTAGTATATTACACTCTTGTAATTAAAAATGATGACTTGATAGGATAGTTTATTTTTTCTAGAAGGGTAAAATTTTATTTCCATGTAAATTTCCTTGTAAGAAAATTTGAAAAACTGCATTTAGAACAGGGATGTTCTTTATATCTATCAGTTTACAGTCAGGAAAATGAAACACACACAAATACTTTTAAATAGATGAGATTTAATAGAAACCAACTATATACAGTATGTATTAGAAAGCTAATGCAGCAAAGGGAGGATGCTGAGATAATTCCAACATGAGTAATGAAGTAGCTGTGGAGGAATGAAGCAAGATAGGTGGTTTTAGGAGCACTTAAGAGCCCCGAGGAGGAAGCTAGCAGAGCAGATGCTCATATTTTTGATGGGGGTGTGACCATATATCCTGAGGATTAAGAAACACCTAGTGATTAGTAAAGCATGATCCTCGGTGTGTCTGGATGGGCCATGGAGTCCTGGTCTCGGGTGTTATATCTGGTCTCCGGCCTGCCCCTCTCTGGCATTGCCCCCCTGCTCTGCTTCCTGCCTGCCACGAACTGAGCAGCTCTCCCCTGCCACACCTTCTCATTGTAAGGTTTCTGCTTTGGAGCCAGCCAAGTATGTCAGGTAGTGTGTCTGAGCAAGAGGAAAGCTAATATAGCGCGTGCGTGGTAACTGGTGCTTCAGCTTCTGGGTGGAGGCACCCTGTGGTCAGAGTTAGACATCCTGGTTAGTGAGTGCCTGAGGCTGTTACTCAGAACTCAGGGAGGGTCCACTCCTGCTGGGTGTCGGAACTCTGGGAATCTGAGCTGAATACTTGAAGTCAGATCTGATGGGCCAGCTCATACTGGTTCCTAGTTAGGCATCCAAACACAGGTGGTAGGAGTGCTGGTAGAAGCCAGATGCTTCAACTGTAGCTAGCTACCTTTTGCTTCTGGGGGGCATCAAACAGGATGTGGAAATAGGAAGAGAGTCCTCTTCACCTTGCCACCTTCTACTGCTCTGCCAATTTCTTCTCTTGAAGGGCTGTAATGCAGTGAGCCATCAAGAGCTCTGGGCAGCATCTGCAGAGTCCTAACTGCATCGTTATGGATTATAGAGACCCTTGAGGTTGAGACACACTTGGGTTATTAATGGTGTCTACTTTTCTAGGCAAAAATGATAAAGCTAACTTGGTCTCCAAGGTAGGCTGGTGAAACAGTTATTTTGGAACTTGTTTGCAACATAATTCCCAATAACTCTCAAGTAAGCAATTGAAGCTTGGGATAGGCCCTCTGTGGAAAAATCCTGGTGTCGATGTGGAAAGTGGCTCCAAAGTCAAAGCATTCCTGGGAGCCCCGACACATGGAGCTCATGATTTATTTTCATTTTTGCTTACTTTTGCCTCATTTTACGGCCCCTGGTTCCAAGAATGTCTTCTGGGACAAATGCCCCCATGGCTCAGATGCATGGAAACAGTCGTTTACTATAAAAGTCTGCTGCTCCTCGGGCTTCCCTGCCAAACCCTTTGCTGTGTGCACCACACCCTCTTCCTCCGTATCGCGTTGCTCCTGGTGGGATCCACCATAGTTTAACACACCCTCTCGCCACACTCCAGCCTCCTTGTCATCAGTTCTCATTGGTTTTGACAGCCCCTCAATCCTGATGCTCAGTGGATGTCCCGAATCTCTTTCTAACTTGATGTTCTTCTCCTAGGACCTTGTTTTTATAAAGAGCACCTTGTAATAATAGTAATAATGGGGCCTGGGATTTAGCTCAGTGGCTAGAGTGCTTGCCTAGCAAGCACAAGGCCCTGAGTTCGATCCCCAGCACCAAAACAAACAAACAAACAAAAAAGTAATAATGACATTAAAATTGTGGGCTGTATGAACCTTTAGATTTTTCAAAGAACTTTTTTCACTGACTGCCTCACTGACTCGTTTTTAGGGGAAGATAGGTTTTGGGATTCGGATAATCATATTTAACTCTTGACAAGTTAAATTGTGTTAAGTTAAATATGATTTAATTTGAAGACACTTGGCTGTGTAATGCTTCTGAGCCTGAGTGATAGAGGACTGATGTCTGTATCCAAATGTTGTAAGAAAGAGTGATGATACAAGCAATGTGCTTTATCTAGCAATAGTAGGATGGAGTGAATCTTAGTTCTCTTTACCTTTGTGAGAGTGAGTGTTGTTATCACACACCTGAGAGGAAAGGAAGGGAAAGGTTTACATAAATCTGGCCTGAGCTATAAAATGGATCTCATAGTAAGAATATCCTTAGAAGAAACACGTGAGCAATACTGCTTGGAGAGTTGTTTCTCTGTTCTTACAGGAAACAGGAGTGATACTATCTGCCTGTGCACTGACATCTCTTACTCAGATTTCGCATCTATCATTTGTGCATGTGTGAGAAGGGGAGTGAGAGGAGAGGGAATAAAAGCGCAGCAGGGGCAATCTGAAATGTCCGGAAAGAAGGAATACAGACTTTAGGACTCAAAAGGTAGCCTTGAGTCAGACCACACAGATCTTTGACTGCCTGGCTGAAGAGTTGCATTTTATTTCTTAGGCAATAAAGAATCAAAAAACAGAAAGGTTAAAAGAGAATTAAGAAACCTGTAAAACGGACTGGACATTTATATACAAAATTCCTCCTTATAGAATGGCTGGCAAAGAGATTCAGAAAACTGCAAGAATCAGGGAGATTTGCTTTCGGGAATTCTTTTTTCCTTCTCTCTAAATGCCTTTGGCAAGACATACTTAAAGTAAATACTAGTGGCAGAGATGGTTTATCATTTTATTTCCTAACCACACAGAACGTAACTTGTCATTGTTTGCTTCAAACATGAGAAAGATCTCACCAATAGGCCAATGGCAACACTGCGTACAGAAGATGACAGAGGATCTCGTGGCGGATTTCTTCTGGGGGCAGCTTGTGGTCCAGAGCACGGTCATTACTTCCTAAAGGGTCCAGCATTCTGGCCAAGAAGACAATCCAGACAGAGATCGGGATAATCAACATGGTAAAGGTCCTGAGAAACATGGAAAGTGTTGGACTCTTGAAATGAGGCTTGCAGAGCTTCGGGGAGAGCTTTCAGGAAACACACAAGAGAAAGAGATTACTAACCAGTCTCCAAGGGCGGCAGGAAGGTAACCGTATGGAGAAAGAGCAGGGGGCACAGCAGTCCGGGGGAGGAATGACCCGAACAAACACAAAGAGATGAGAAACACCATAGTACACAAGTGATAGCCCCTGTTCCTGGACAGGCAGAACCAGCGTTGTCAAAAAGACCACACTTCCGAAACTCTTATATAGATTTGATGCAGTCCAAGTTAAAATTCCAATAACATTCTTTACAGAACTGGAGAAAGCAATCCTAAAATTAGAACCAGAAAAGACCTAGAATAGCAACAAGGGCAAGGCTGAGGGGCGTCACGATCCTGAACTTGAAGTTACACTACAAATCTACAGTGATAAAAACAGTATGGTATTGAGAAATAATAATAATAATAACAACAACAAACTTGAAGATCAATGGAAAAGAAGGTAGAGGAACAATTCCAGGCACACTCAGTCAGGTTATTTTTGACAAAGGAGCCAAATCCCTTCGCTGGAGGAAAGATAGTCTCTTTAACAAATGGGAAAACGGGCTATCCACATGCTGAAGGTTGAATCTAGACCCATATCTTTCACTATGCACTAAACTAAAATAAAAATGGATCAAAGATGTAAACATTGGAACAGAAACAATCTTCTGGAAGACAAAATAGGTAAAACTCTTGAAGAATAGATGTAGGCAAAGACTTTCTGAACAAAATTTCAGTTGCGCAAGGAATAATACCAAAAATCAACAAATGGGATCACATCAAATTAAATAGCTTTTGCGTAATGAAAGAAACCACTAACAGAGTGAATAGAGAACCTACGGAATGGAGAAAACATTTTGCCAGCTACTTCTCAAATGAAGGACTATATCTAGAATATATAAAGAACTCAAAAAAACAAGACCCCCAAATTTAGAGACCTAGAGGGTCTCTCGGTCAGGTGAGGTGGCACATGCCTATAATCCCAGCACTCAGGAGGCCGAGGCAGGAGGATTGCTGTGAGTTCGAGGCCAGCCTGGGCTACACAGTGAATTGAAGGCTGGCCTGAACTACATAGTGAGACTCTGTTTCAAAAACAAAAAAACAAACAGACAAATGAAAAAAAAAAAAACCTCTCTGCCTTTAAATTGTGGATGTCAGGTATTCAGCAATGATGAAAACGACGAGGACAAAGAACATGGGAGAGAAGCTGGATCAGAGGAATGAATTATAATCTACTCAGACACGAGACAATTTGGGGCACCTTGGGGGCAGAAGACAATTTGAAGAATTATCAAGGCATGTATGAAACCCATTTTGGTGGGAATTGGTGATTGACAGAAAAGTGGATATGAGACATTTGGAATGTCTGACCTTAATGGCAGCTGGAAGACTCTCAACCACAAAATCAGGGCCCACAGAAGAAGTTTCCATTTTGAAGGAAGACGATACATTAGGTTCCAGAAACAGTGGCCATTGGGTGCCTTGAGGCGTGCGAAACTCATCCTCCAAGTTGTATCATATTATTTACTGTTCAACCTTGAGTAAATGATTTAGTCCTCTGAATTTTTACATACTTATCTCATTTCAGAAGGGGACAATAATGTCTGGTTTTCAGCGAAAGATTAATTGGCCTAAGGAGCTAAGAGTGTTGCGTTTACCACATTCTTTTCATTAGTGCCTTCGGCACAGTAATTATGAAAAAAACAAGCAAATCTACTTTTGTCTGTGAAATTGACAGGTTTCCCCTGCTGAGGCCTGGTGGCATCTGTGGATGTGTGGTGGCTCTGCTAATCCTCCCAGCCTGCAGAGGTGGCCTCAGGGTGCATACCTACCCTCGGGTTGCATTCTTGCTTTCAATTTGGTGTCAAGCTGACAGCTGCCACTCTGAAATTCCCGGAGGTGGAGATAACAGCCTTTAGCAAACACACGAACACATTTAAAAGTCCTGAGAAACAAAGGTGAGCTAGAAAGAATTTGAAATTTGTGAATGCTTTGATTTTAATTTTATATTTATTTCTTGCACATCATGGTTCCAAAGATTGTGACACGAAGTTTTGCTCTTAAATATTACATTTTTTCTCTTTTAACATAATGATAAATAATGTCTGCATCTCTATAAAAGCCATCTGTTTTAGACCCAAAGATTTCTTTTATTTTTTGTTTTGTTTTTTCGGTAGCAAGACATAAAGATGGGCAGCAAAAACCCTCAGTCCACATTTACTATTAGGAAGCCGTGAAATAAACAAATCCTCACCATTCTCACCACATGTGCTTTTGGGGATGAGAGATCAGACATGTGCTGTGAGCTGCGAACTTGGCTTCTGAAGTTGGTCCTTGCCTAATAAAGCACAGATGGTTCTCTTTTTCAAGTTCTTCAGTCCCCAAAGCTGTACTTGGATATGAATCTCATCTTCTTCAAGGACAAGAATAGATCTGTAATTCAGTAAGTCTCTTTGCACATCATATTCATTCTCTGCTCTAAACAGCTTTCTCAAGTTCTGGTCACACGGAAATCGTTCCTTAAATGTGTATTCCAGGAGTATATTGGAAGACGTGGTCACCAGGCTTAGAGTGTGCAGATCTGGTTAAATTATGGCACTGCAGGGCCTCTTCTAAAACAAGAGGGAGTCCTGGGTGCTACTTAAAGAACTTTAAATCACTTAGATCAGGATTAAGATCCTGGCTCCTTCTCTTTCTAGCCACGTGTGAGGAGCATTTATGTCAAACCATGTAACTCTCCTGTCTTTGCGTACGGTGTACAGGCTGAGCATTAGGGCGTGGAATTTAATCCTGGCTCTGCCATTAATTAGCTAAGGTCTTTGAGCCATTTATTTTTATTTTGTCATTTGTAAAATGGAGAAAATATTTGTACCTATTGTTGTAAGTTTGTGTTAAAATTTGTGAGGACTGATGAGTTAATATATACAAAGCACACGAGCCAAGATGGGCAGATGGTAAGTACTCTGTAAATGCTAACTATGATTCTAGTATTTTTATTATACAGCCTCTTGCAGTGTAATTCTGACTGTAAAAAAATGTACATTTTCTTCTAAGGAGAGGTTTCATAATTTTCAACATTTGGGGGTGGTGTTGGAATAGTCATTTAACCTCAGCCACTTTGGGTTTCAGTTTTCATACATACCAATGACACAATGCTCTACTACTCTTGGTAGACAGATACAGTGTAGGCTTTTCTGTGAGACGCAAATAAGATCGCGAATGTGAAAACACTTAGCTAATTCTCAAATGCTCTATAAATGTGAGTTTATTAGTTGGAACTCTTTCTATGACAAGTGAGAAAAATCCAACTGAAATCAACATGCCAAGAAGAGGAGTTACTGATTCTTGTGTCTGGTTCTAGGATAACTCAGAGACCTAGAAGAAGAACCTTAAAAGTCAGAAGTTTGGGAGTCTAGGCTGAGGGTCATCATTAACTGGAGTGTAAGGTTGATACCCACCTGTCATCTCCAAAGGTTGCCTTCTCTCCCCCTCCTCACGAGCCTTTTCCATGTAATTAGGAAGGTGGCATCAGGAGCCCAGTTTCCTATTGTTTTTGGTGTCCCAAGACAGGAAGAAGGGAAAATATGCCAATAATCCTCTGAATATCCTATTCAAGGAAGGATTCCAATTGACTGTTATAATCTCCTTGGCCTTCTAATTGAGTTCACTGCAATGGAGATATTGTTTATACCTTAAAACTCTTTCCACTTAATAGGAGACAGATAAGTACATTACCAGAAGAAGTGGAAAAGAGGAAAAAAAGTATTGAGCAGATTAAAAATGTACTATTACAGGTTATCGCTATAAATACTAGTTTCTTTAACTTCTATAGATATGATTACAGGGAGCCTCTTTGTGTACTGAAATCCTAGATTAACTGTATCCCCCAACCCATGAGTGTTTCTCAATATCCGAAAGAGACAAATAATCAGGACATTAATCTTGTTCAAAGCCATTGTGATCATAGAGATTCTACACATACAGTAAACTACTGACATTTTGGGCTGGAAAATTCTTCGCTGTGGAGGACCGTCTTGTGCATTGTAGGATGTTTTCAGCATTCTTGGCCTTTATTCATTTGATGCCAGTCGCACCTCCCCCTCCTTGTGACAACCAAAAATATCTCCAGACAGTGCCATTAGTCCCTTGGGGATAGTACTACCTGTGCCTTTGAGAAGACTGTACTAATGGAACCCAACTAAACAGTAATCTCTACCTCTGCCTTTCTCACCCTCAGTCCCAAAGGAAGCAATGTAGAGGGAATGCTGCTTGGTTGTGCTGGTTTTGTGATTTTATAACCTCTACTTTCCTTTCTATGCACATTGTATTTATTGAAGCATCCCATCATTGGGTACTGAGAAGGCAGACTGATGAATAAAACTGTGGGAAATATGACTCACAGTATTTTGAGGTCTAATCCTTCTCTAACACTGATCCATATTTTGTGACTGGGAATCACTTTCTTCTCTGACCTTTGCTTTCTAAAAGGGCAAAATAGTAAGATGGCCTAAGTAATTGTTCATGTTACTCGGATATTTTATGATACAAATTGAGATGAGATTTCAGCTGTGAAATGGGAAGTCATATTTCAAAATTGCTTGGTTGAATAACTTGTGGCTAAGACCCTAAATTTCCCACAAGTAATCCATGGTCTCTTGGAAGTCAGGGCAGCACTAGGTTGTCCAAGATACGCAGGCAGCCAGCTAAAGCAAGGGTGGACTCAGAACCTCTGCTGCTGTTTACACTTGTGTGTTAGGCTTTCTCTGAAGATCCCATCTACGGAGAGGGAAGCAGAATAAAAAGACAAGCAGGGCCTTGGGTGGAGAGTAATGTGGAGAACACTATTACCTGAGGGGGTTGGAAGTTGGAGATAATAAAAATTATATCCACATAAGTGGGTGAATTACTTTTCATCTTTATGTTTAAAGTTTAGAAAAATAGAGTAAAATTAGCCAGGTGCAATTCGGAGTGGATAGTAGCTTGTGTCTTTAATTTTCTTGTCAAAACTGTATGGTACCCATCATTTTCTTTTTCTTTTTTAGAAAAACGATGTTCAAAAGGAAGAATTATGAGCAGTTAGTGGCAGAAGAAAAATGGCCAGTTAAGTTTAAAAACACCCACCCCAGTGATGCCTCCACCAGAAAAAAAAAGCTTTATGGAAAGAAAAATATGAAGAAATACCCATCTCCTTTTAAAATCTCCTATCAGTTATTTAAAGGGACTCACGTTCATCCTGGTTTTCCCATCTTCTTCTCCAAGTCTCCCTGTTCTTGGGAAGTTCTCTCTCTCTCTCTCTCTCTTTTTTTTTTCACTACAATTTCAGTATCATTTCTGACATTCACTCCTAGCAAGACAAATATCAGAAGTCATAATGGGGACCAGAACAGAGCTCATGGAGCAAATGCCTCCCAGCCTTATCCCCTTCCTGCCCAGCCAAAGGAAAGCCAAAAGGAAAGGGACGAAGACATCAGCTGTGTGTTTGTCATGAGCTTCCTAGAACATAAAGTTGGGGACTGACACATAAAAATATGAACACGTCATATATTCTAGCTTCCTATTCTTGTATTAATGTCCTGTGTCTGCTATAGTAAACTGTCACAAAGTTGGTGGCTTGAAAGAATGGAAATTTATTATCTGTCATTTCTGGGGGCCAGAAGTATGGAATCAAGATGTTAGCAGGACCATAATCCCTCTGGAGGTTCCAAGGGAAGATTCTGTCCCTTGTTGCTTCCAGCTTGTGGTAGGCCCAGTGTGTGTCCATGTCTCTATTCACTGTCTCTCTGGTCACCTTTCCACCTCCTCTTCTCCAACTTTCCGCCTCCTCTTCTCCTCTTCTCCTTTTATAAGGACGTCTGTCTTGAATTTAGAGCTGCCTAGATAATCTAGAATGATCTCCTCACCTTGCTATCCTTAATTGAATTACAGCTGCCAAAATCCCTTTCTAAATCAGATAACACAAGTTCTGGGTAGTAAGAATGGATGTATGCACTTGGACCTCTGATTTAACCCACTACATCTAGAAACCATGCTAATTATTCAGGCACAGTGTATCTTGGGTTCCTCACGAGTCTACGAGTTATTGATGAACTTTGGCTCTTGTGAATGAATTCACTGTAGGGTGTGGACATGCAGAATAGGAAGTGGTATCTATAAAGGACATATGCGCACACACCGTGTTGAATGGGGATTCCCCCAGGATTTTTTTTTTTGGACCCGATTATTACCCTTTAGATAATTAAAGTAAACTTGTTTCAGTTCTGCTCTTGTCTCTATTCACATGTGAATAAACTTTAATGAGTCTCTTTCTTGTTCCTCACATTGGCTAATTGTGAAATGAACAAGTTGAACTCTGAACTCTCACTTAGTGTATGAGTCAAACCTGTTAGAATCAATCCTCAAGAACAGAGTTTTGAAGGAATGGTGCCATATTTACAACTGTAACTGTTGTTGAAAATAGTCAAATTCTTCAGACCACTCAGCTAATGATACAGATTCCCCTGGAGAGCTGTAGGATTCACTCTACTGAGGTCCACCTTCCTGGAAATAGACTTCCTTTCCAGGCAAGGCCTCCTACTTGGCCTTCAAAGGCCATCTCAAATATCCTCCTACCTCGATCTTCCAGGATTAACTAACCTCTCCCGCTTTGTTACCCCAATACACTGCTTGCCCATCCTTCGATGACCTTACCTTCGTGTATAATTATTCTTTTTTTTTGTCTGATTCCTAAATTGTGAATAATTGGCCTTTTTTGGGGTGTTGAGAAAGGGAATCTACATTCTTACTTTTTCCTGGATATTTGATTGCAAAAATATGGGAGCTCCAAAAGGAAGACAATCTGCATCATTGAGACACTCAGGACATTTTAAAAAATAAATCTAGTGTCGACGTTGTTGTTTTCCAAGAGAATTCTTTCCTTTGTTTCCTTCCTTTCCCCCTGCTTTCCCTCACCCTGTCCTTTGCATTGTTTATCATGTATTTCCTTCTTTTATCAAACGCACAGCTGAGCTCCTACTAATTTATAGTCACTACTCAGTCTAAGGGTACAAAGATGAATAAGCTGCTGTACTGCCATGAGAGTTTATAGTCTCATGCCCAGGATAGTCAGGGGAACACAGAAGCACAGTACCCTGTTTCATATATCATAATTTATAGCGTATCATATCTTTCATACTATTTCATTATATATTTTAGATATTTAATTTTAAATATTATAAAGAAGAAGTAGAAAATGGCTTAGTAGCTCTCTTTCAGGGTTCATGGAAAGCTATTTGGAGAATGTACTAGAAAATAAATATATGTCCATCACATAGATGGGAGGAAGTTTAGAATGGAGAGTACTTAAATCTCAGCTCATGTGGGTTTGAAAGGCAAACTCAGATATATTCCAATCCCACATAATTCTGTGGTACCATCTGGCTAATCCCATACCTGGCAGGGTCTGTGCCTCTACCAGCTGTGTAGATAATAGGCTCTGCCAGCAGCAGCATCTACCCACAGTGAAGATTTCCATCCAAGCCAGACCGAGCTCTCCAGCTCTGAGCACTGAACTCATTGCCTTTCTCACTGCACACGCAGCCTGGTTCTCTTTAGCCTCTCTTCCAGCTACTTTGGGCTCCACTAAAACCGTGTATCTTCCCATTGTAAACTTAATCTGAAAAGCTTCCAACAAATTCCACATTTTCTTTTACTTTTCTGGTATGCTATGTTGCAAATAAAAATCAATTATCAAATAGTGTCAGTTAGTGAATGGGATAAGTTACTGATCATCATTTTATTGTAATATGACTGATAACCATTCATTGTCAGGTCAGGAAGCTACAAAGTATGAGCTGTTTGATAACTTCATGTCTGTAATCCTGTTTGTGTAAATTAGGTAACAGTAAATAAGAAGTAAATTCGGTTGAGCAAGATTGAGGGAGTGAATGAAGCAAGCATATGGAGAATTTTCATGTATTAGGAGTGAATCAGACTTAGCCATTAGCTCAGGAATTACTGCTGATGGTGCAAAACTCATTGTATCCTGTTGAATCGCTTCTGCTGTGGTCTTCATTGAGGTCTTATGCACGACTTTTCTTTTTCCAGGGCTTTTCTCTCCTCTCTCTCTCTCTTTTTTTTTTTTTTACACGTTGTTTTTCTCAAGGTCTTTCTGAAATACAGATTGGATCATTTGTCTGAAGTCTTGTTTGTACCCTGCTTTAGAAATTTGTGGTAAGAACATTTAAAATGAGATCTACCCTTGTAACAACTCTTTAAGTACACAGTTCAGTATTGTGAGCTATAGGCACGATGTTATGCAACAGACAACTAGAAATTATTCCTCTTACATAACTGAAACTTTCTCCACATTTCCTCTTCCCTCAGTCCCTGGAAGCCATCATTCTACTTTCTGTTTTTGTGAGCTCGACTATTTTAGATTCCTAACATAAGTGGAATACTTAGACTTCTGGGACTGGCTTATTTCTCTTATGTAATGACTTCCAGATTCATCTACATTGTCACTATTGGCAAGATTTTTTTTTTAAAGGTTGAGTAATGTTGCATTGTGCATATATAACACATTTTCTTGATCTGTTCATCTGTCAATAGACATTCAGATTGTTTCTGTATCTTGGTTATTGATTGATGACTTAAATAATATATATGGGCTGGAATAATGCTGCAATGAACATGGGGGTGTGTATATTTCTTTGAGATCTTCATTTAATTCTTTTGAAAAGTACAGTTGCTGGATTACATGGTAATTCTACTTGTACATTCTTGAGCAACTGCCGTATTTTCTACAGTGGCTGCATCATTTAACATTCTTAACAATGTACAAAGGTCTCAGCTTCTCTACATTCTTGCCAGCATTTATCCTTTGCCTTCTTCTCTTTGATAATAGCCATCCTAACAGATGCAAGGTGGTATTTCATTATGGCTTTGATTTACATCCCCTGACTAATGATGTTGAGCATCTTTTTACATACTTTTTGGCCATTGTTGTTTCTTCTTCGGAGTAACATCTATGCAAGTCTTTTGCTCATTAAAAAAATCAGGTTATTTATTTTCTTGCCATATTAATTGGTGTAGGTTCTTTTTATTCTGTATATTAAATCTTGATCAGATATGTACTCTGCAAATGTTTCCTTCTTTTCTCTAGATCACTTTTTCAGCCCGGGATTGCTTCTTTTGCCATGTAGAAAATTTTTAGCTTACTCTCATTTATTTAATTTTGCCTTTGTTGCTTGTGCTTTGGGTATCATATCCAAGAAATATTATCAAGCCCAATGTTATAAAAACTTCTACTATGTTTCCTTCTAGGAATTTTACAGTTTCTGGTCTCATGTTTAAATGTTTAATCCGTTTGGAGTTGATTTGATGGTCTCGTTCCTGCCTGGGTCTGGAGCCTCGCCTCTCAGACTCAATAGTGCCTTCTGCTTGCATAGCTGAGCAACTCCTCACATCGATCTGCACTGTCCCTGTTCTCTACCTCTGCACTTGCTGTATTGTCTTCTACGAAGATGCCTGTCTACTCCTTCTCCATTTAGTCAGCTGTGATTCCAAAGCTCAGCTCTGGCCTTATCACCTCCTGGCTTGAATAGGGAGTCACTCTTCTCTCTTGAGAAGCTCCTGTATTTTCTGTTTCATTATTCAGCACTCTAAAGGCAATTTGACATGTGTTTGACTGTTTCTCCAGCTCAACTCTGAGTTCCCCAAGCATGGAAATAATATCTTTGATCTCTAAGGTGTTTTCAGATGATAGGATATAGCATCTATTAGTTGCTCATCTACAGTAATAGAAAAAGAAAGAAATGGAGAGAAAGAGACGAAAGGAGAGGAAGGAAAGAGGGAAGGAAGGATGTAAAGAAGAAAGAATGGGACGATGAAGGAAAGAAAAGAGGGAAGAAGGGAGGGGGAAGGGAGGAAAGAAGAAAGGTGGAATGAATGGACAAGAGAAGGTACTGTGCAGTTACCATCAGTGGCAGCAGGAGACAATCATGGTCTCATGGTTCAGCCTGGTTTGAATTATTTTATGTATATGTTCTTCAGGAGGAATTTACAACAGCTGACCACTGTCTAGCTTTTGGGCACCGGGGCTGTGTGGCCACTCAGCGGCTCATAAACACCCTGAGGAGCACTTCCGTGTTTACGCCTGGAAGGCAGTGGCCTGCTTCTGTTTGTTGTGTCTCTGCTGCCATGGCTCCTGCACGACACTCCATCTGCATAAATGGGTGCAGCAAACCCAGTTGGATCCTGGATCCGCCAGGCGGGTTTTCTCAAACCCAAGAGTTTCAGCAAACCAGCTGACAAAGGCCAGGAGAGGCCCCAAACACAAGAGAAGGAATGCTGATCTGTCCTGATCTGCCTCCTCTGAGGGGAAATGATAAAGAAAGGGCAATAAAAGGACTGGCGGAAGCTCAACTATTTGTCACCGAAGGCCTATTCCACAGAGTGATTTTAAAGGACGGGTTTGCCCCTCTGAAAACATGCTCGTGTTCCTTCAAATGGTTTATCTTTTTCTCTCTCTTTTCTTTCTTGTTTTCAATAGTTTCCTAGTCTTTCTGTGGAGAGAATTAGTAGGAGGGCAGTCCTCAGGCATTAGGTAAAGACTGAAAACAAAAAGAAAGGAAAGCTGGGCAAGCATTCCCCAGAGGCGGAGACGTGGAGGGTCTGCCCGGAAGGATCAGCGATCCCTCCCTTGCTGGGCTTTCTCTAGTCTTGCAGCCATGAGTGTGAGGCCCAGTGAGTTCTTCTGCTAACCGTGGGTTCACTCTGCCTCAGAACTCCCATCGTTGTTTCCAAGTGGTTTTCCTTCTCCGAGTATCTGTCTATGCCCTGGGAAGGAGCTCACACCTAGATGTTCTTTGCCAGCTTTGCTTTCTCATTGAGAAAGTAATTCCCTGTGCCCCTTGCGCAGCACATATACATAAAGTCACTCCCTGCCCACAACAGAGTATGGCTGCGAACTCTTCCCCAGCTTGCCGCAGAGTCACGTCTGCCTTCCCATGCTCTTGGCATTTTGTCCATTCATCTGTTCCTTTCTTCTGTGTCAGTCCCGCGCGTCCTCCTCAGCTTTCAGGGGTCACCTTGTTTGTTACAGTTAAGGTGTATTTTGGCTCCCTTCCACGGTGATGGAATCCCGAATGCCCCACCACCGCTCCCAGGGATTCGAGCTTGGGTTTTACCTTGTCACCCAGTCCCCTAGGCGCATGCATTTTGTATTCTCCATCTCTTCACTTTCCTTGCCTGTTATTCCCACTTTCCACCATTCATTCGTGAGTGGAAAGTAGCTCCTTTTAATTCATTTTCCCCCAACTGACACGTAGGAGTTGTGTGTATTATCAGACTGCAACTTTCTGCCTGAGGATGGAAATTATTTCAGCTCAGCTTTCATTCTTATTCTTCCGCCTCCTGCCACCTTCCTAGTACTTTGCATCATCCACTCCAGACTTCAGGCTTATTTCCTGAGTAGAAAAGCTTTTTGTTGTTGTTTTTATCCTAACTCTAGTTACTGCTAATTTTTAGTAATAAAGTAACTCAGGAGAGATTTTCTTCTTAAAAACTATTCTCTCTCCTAAGTACAATTTAATCACAGAATGTTGAACTAGCAAGGTTTTGTACGCTACATTCACTCCACCGACAAACCTTGGCTATCACATGGGGCTAAGTTCCACTGAATATAAATGAACAAGGAGACTCCTGATTTTCTCATCTCATGTAATTTTTTACATAATGGTCTGTTCCAAGTCTTGAGGACGGGTGAGATGTTTCATTTATTTCTACATTCCCAGTACTTAGTATTGTGTCTAGCATAGATTGACAGTGTGCAACGCGTTGTGGTGAAGTGGTTTCAAGTATTATTACTAGGCATTCTTTTGGCTGGGAGAGGATGAGATTCAGAAAACTTATGTGTGAAGCTTTGCTCATACTGCAAATGCCAGAACTTTGTCTTAAAATGCTCAGATGTTCAGGCACCATGTATCATGTGCTTTCTTCTCTACCATATTGGTGGGCAAGTTTCCTGCAAACGAGTGGCTCTTGGGTTGGTCTCCTGCTGTGTTCCTGTGCTTGAGTGGGTGTGGCTGGTGGGTGAAGACTATGGAGGGGCAGATGTAGGCTCTGTTCTGTGTGCCCTCTCACCTGGAGGAGCTTCAGCAACCTGTACAGCCAGTGCCTGAGGAAAGCCTCCCTAAGCCAGTCTGTAAGGTTGTGGGGCTCTTTCCAACACGGATGGCTTTGGAGGCACAAATGGACCCCAATATCAGTAAATGCTCGTCGCAGAGAGAAATGGGCATAGCCGTTTCTGTGGTCAGAATGTTAGTATCGTCCCAAAGTTCATACATTTAATGGTAATCCCCAGTGTAATGGTTTCAGGCAGAGGTGCTTTGGAAGGTGATTAGTTGCGAGAGCAGACCCTGCTACATGGACGAGTGTATTTATTAAAAAAGGCCACATGAAGGCACAAATAAAGGCCCCATTCCTGTGAACCAGGGAGTGGGCCCTCACCAAATGCTGAATATTCTGACACCTTAATTTTGGATTTCTCAGCCCCCAGTACAGTCAGAAACACATTATTGTTATTTGCAAGTTACCCAACTTGCAATGTTTTGTTATAGCAGCCTGAATGTGGTAAGACAAGGATGTTGGCCAGTGTATTCACTGTCTGTTGTGTGACGAATTACCACAAATTTAGCACCTACAAACAACAAGCTATCATCTCACAGGTTCTGTGGATTAGTAGTTCAGATATCACATAACTTGGTCCTCTGCTTAAGATTTCAGAAGGCTGAATTGGGTCAGCTGATCTGTGTGTTCTCATCGGGAGCTCTAACTAGAGAAGACGTCCCTTTCAAACTCACTAGAGTTGCTGCCAGAATTTCATTTCTTTGTGGCTAAATGTCTGAGAACTCTAACATTTTACTGGTTATAAGCAAATTTATGTTTCTTTTCTCTGGATTAATTTCCATTTCCAGTTGAATGAAAACAACATAAGTAAAACTTCATAAGTAAAACCATTTAAAATTCACTCAAAAATTATATAGGCAGTGTGGTGGACTTATTGTGGGCAACCTGAGTAGGAATGCCCAGCTGAACTGAGTTGGTGAGGTTCTGGGTGTAGAGGATCCACCTGAGGACTGTTGCTGACACAACATAAAGGAGAACAAGAGCAGAAGATGGCGGCCGGCTGTTTCCTTAGTGGAACCTCTGTTGTGGCTGGTTCTCCCGAAGGAAACTTGGCCATTCTTATCACAGAAGGAGCTCGGGGCCTTACTGTTTTGAGGATGGCTGCTGCTTGCTTCAGGGGGGCTCTGGTCTTCATCTCTGCTGTGAGCATCGTATCCTGGTTCCAGTATAGATTTCTTCAGCCTTCTAGTGCATACGTGGGACATTGCTGTGGGCTTCCAGCCCTCGACTGGATCTTTCAGCTCTCCAGTGCATAGGTAAGTGTTCTGCACTCTTCCTGAATTTGGCTTGTTTGTGTATGTTTTAACTTGGACTTGTCCTGTATTAAATCTGCTCTCTTGCAAACCATTGACTCTAGAAAAGTAGCTAATACAGGTATTACTTTTGAAGAAGGTATTCTACTATTAAATTTAACCTGATTAACATGGATATCAAATATTTATCACATGGAAAGGAAGATCAAAATAGATTTGAGGGGGCCTGACATTTTTTTTTCCCTTTAGTATGTGGGTCTGTTAATTGAACTGATAGCAGGAAATTAGCTTGAATTAAATTAGAATCCCCTGGTCTTTAGTTGGCATATTATATGGTCTAATTTGCATTCCAAACAATATACTTTTCTGCTATTATCCTACATCTCTTTCCCATCCATTTTTGAGGCTTTTCCTGATTTGGTGGCATTCACTCAGTCCCCAGCCTGAGCTGTATTAATTATTTGGGAAGCCCTACACACTTGGTCAAGAACCAGAACTCAAGCACCCCCACTCCCAAAAACTCAGTTCAGCTCAATGCAGGTTTACCTAGAGTCAAATGTTATCGGTTTCAGTAATGTAAGATGATTTTACAGTTGAAAATGTCATATTTAAATAATAACTACTTTATGCACTTCTGAAGTAGTAATGAGGGCTTGTGCGAGGAGAAACAGACTGTAGATTTTGTTTCATTTGAAGAAGGACTGCACTGTGCGTTCTCGCTATCATCTAGGACAGGGGTTGACAAATTCTTTCTGTAAAAAGCTGGGTAGTAAATATTTTAAGCTTCGTGGCCAGGTGGTCTCTGTCACAACTACTCAATACTGCCATGAGAGTGAAAGGAAGCCCTGAACAGCTCATAAATGAACAAGCATGGCTGTATTCCAACAAGTCTTTACTTAGAGACACAATTGGAATTTTATATTATTTTTATGGGTCTTGAAATATATTATTTGTCTGACTTTTTTCAGTGTTTTAAAAATGCAAAAATCTGTGGCTTATGGGCCGTAAAACTAGGCAGTGAGTTGTACTTAGCCCATGTGGCAGATTTGGTCAACTCCTATTAATATGTAAAGGAAGTAGCTACCACCATTTTGGAAGTCAGAGGGAGCAACACTCAGAATGGCAGGGATCTCTGGAGATTCTTAGTGGGGAGAATCACCTCTGAAGTTGGGCCTTCAAAATAAGTACTTGCTGTTTTTGGAGGTAGTGGCCAAAGGAAGCGTCTCTAAACTACGGAGCCTATTCTGTCCCTGTGGAAGACAGCTGGTGCAGCCAAGCTGTGATTGTAGTGAGCTCATGGACAGGTGAGGAGTCTGTACCAAGAAGATCAGGACGAGTAACAGCTGCAAATAGGGTGAAATCATCGCAGTAGAGCAAAGGGTGACCTGTGGAGAAGCACAGGGCTGTCTGAAAATAGATGTCTGGTTTATAGTAAAGTGACAACCAGGAACGATTTATAGAACATTCTATTCTAAATGTCCTGGAGATTCCCAGAGATGATGGGTGAACTGAGGTGCAAAGCTATTAAAGGAACACATTTTCTCTACTTGAGCGCTATGAGGGATAATGCTCCTGTAATTTGGACAAGAAATGCATCGTTTTTAGTAGTGGGGTTTGGCATGTGAGGTCTGAGATATATGTTACCGTAAACACTCTCGGTTGCCAAGCAACTTCTTGTATCCATTCTTCATCCTTTTCTATTTTGAAATAATGTTCAAACTTCAGGCAAGCTGCAAAATAGTACATGGAGCTCCCATAGTCCCTTTACCCAGACTTCTCAATTGTTAATATTTTTCCACATTTGTCTTTGTAGACTCTTGGTCTTACACACACACATATACACACACAGATATGCTCATATAGACTATATTTTCTGAACAGTTTACAAATTCATAAAAAATATTTCTTAAAAACAAGGATATTCTCTTGCATAATACCAGTATAACCATCAAAATCAGGATGCTAATAGTGACCCACTATTGCTAAAAAAATGTGAATGTAAATAATTGAAATTTCTCTGTCTCAAAAATACCCTTTTTACATCCTGGATCCAACCCAGGAATGTGTGTTAATTTTAGTGGTCATGGTTTCTTCTTCTTTCTGAAACAATTTCCCAATCTTTCCTTCTCGTTCGTGACTGACATTTTTAGTAGCAAGACCAATCATTTTGTAGATTGTCCCTCAGTGTGGGTTTTTCTGAAGTTTCCTCAAGCTTTGTGAGTTTTTAACAGTGATGTTTGCCAGATATTCTTATGGCACCAAATGGTAGTTTGTTCCATTACTGGTAATATTTGCTTTTATTACTTGGTTAAAAAGTACATATAAGCTTATTTTACTGTGAAGTTAGTTAATAATTTTATGCTCGTCAACCAAGGGTTGACAAAAATATGTGTGGGGGCATGTACTTCATGTCTCCCACTGTAAGTTGAAACTCTATCTACTGCACCATGGATTTGTTTGAAATGTCATTTTGATGGTCTAATTGTCTTGGACTTGCCAGCAGAGTCCTTCGAATTGGCTCTGGTGGTCTTTTGAGCTTCTCTTATACTTTGTTCAAAAATTACTTGCTTTATGATACAACAAAGTACTCCAGAATTTGGAATGGAATTAAATTTCTTTTCTCCAGCTCTGAGTAAACAGGTACTTTTAGGGGCCCTAGTGTCTTTATAGAAGAACTGTATATAAAAATCAAGAATCAATCATATAAAAAAATTAAGATGCTAAAAACTAAGCCATACCCCTAAGCGAAGTAGAATGTCAAGATTTCTAGATTTTTTTGATAGAACTAGAATACACACAGATACATGAAATTCACAGAAATATAAGCACATGCAGACACACAGAGTCATAGATATACACATATATCAATATATATTTATTTATATAAATTCAAATCCATTTATCTACTTCATCACCTTCAATTTCAGTCTACACCACATCATGCAATTTAGTCTAGTCTTGTAACTCTCCATGTTTGTAAATCCCTCCTCTATCAGTGGAAAACCAAACTCACAGAATCTTTAAAATATTTACTTATTTTTTCAACCCTCCCTGTATGTAACCCATCTCCTGACTGTGCTGGTATTTCCCTCAGCTCCCAATCCCTATATTATCAAATTTGGTCCTCAGGAAGGGAGAATATGAAGGAAGATGTGGGAAGAGAACGGGGAAGGAAAAAGTCTTGGTCCTGGATATGCTGCCCTTCCTTATGTGCTGTGAAAAAAAAAAAACCTAGGAGAAAATACAAAGGAGAAAATCCAGCTACCTTTCCACTGTCTGGCAAGCCTACCTGGCAAAACATCAACCCTGATCAAGTGGAAAGGACGGAAGAGCTGGAGGAGGACAGATATTCCATTTCATTTTTCCAATAGTAGCAAATAATTCTATAATTCTGCCTATTTTAAATCCATTCTCTCTGGTTTAGAAGCAACAAGATATGTCATGTACAGGTACAAATCCCCTATGATGAATGTTATCACTATGTACATTTAAAATGTACCATTAAAATAAAATTTTTAAAAAATACAATATTTAATAGAAAAGTTAGATTTTCAATTTTCCAGACTCCTTTGCTACAGAGGTGACTATGGGATCTAGTTATTGCTCCTGCAATCATGTAATCTAACATTCTGGAAGGTTTTACCCTTATGAGAAACGTGGCTCTACCGGCTCTTCTCCCTTTCTTCCCTTCTGAAGATGCTGAAACCATCTTGCACACATACTGGAACCGCAGAAGGGAAAAACTAAGAGAATTTCAGAGATGCCACTTCTGAAAATGGCTCCAGATGATCCAGCTCATGCCAGCAGGCACTTATCTCTTGTTATGTAAAGAAAGTAAACCCCTCTTAATTTAACTGTTGCAAGTCCAGGAGCTGAATGCCTGTATTAATCAACTTTCCCATTGCTGGAACAAATTACCCGATACCTATAAATTAAAGAAGGGGAGGCTGGCTGGTAGTTTCAGGGGTTCAGTCCATGGTTAGCTACTTCTAAAGCAGAAAGATTAAAAGGACACGGTAGAGCAAAGTGTGATCAGGAAGCAGAACAGGGTAACAACTTCAGAAAGGAAGGCGTCAGAGACTAGATATAGAGCCTGAGGTCATGCTTCTATTACCCACACAGAAATATCCAGAATTGTGCTTCACTAATCCCCTGGGCAGCTTCCCAGCCAATCCAGTTGACAGTTAAATTTAACTATCACAGTGCCTTAACTGATGAATTCTCAGCTGAGCTCCAACTTGAGCAGTAGGCCTGTGTATTGCCGGGGAAGTTTATTTCATCTATGGTACCAAAGTTAGACCAGATGAGTCTAAAGGTAGTCCTGCTCCATGTTCCAGTGATTGATTTAAGGCTGGACATGTGGGACAGATTTAGAAATGATATGGGAAGAGAGTTTGGCCAATCAGTCCGTCTCCTCAATGAAGTATTTGCTAGGCAGGATCTGAGGTTTACGATTGTTGTAGCCACCTACCTACCTGCCAGAAGATGAAGACAACACACACAGGAATATAAATCAGAATTGTAGCATTAAATAAAGACTGGAACATGCTTTACCTTTTAACCTAGAAATTGATGCCTTTTCTTTTAACTAGGTGAATTAGAATTAGATTTTCTGTAACTCGATGATGAAATAGCAAGTAACACATCTAAGAGAGACACAGATAGCAGTAAGATACATTGGGTTCAGTTTTGGCAGCTAGGATTCAGAGAAAAATCAGTCTATTTCCAATGAGATGAATATTTTTATAAATGCTATAATAATGAAAATATAGGACATAATAGGAGCTCAGAGGAAATCTGAATAAGATGTTGCTTGAACTAATAATTTCCCATGCATAGAAATCACGAAGGGAAGAGATGTCATAGAAAAAATACTCAGTAGAAAGGTAACAACATATTGAAAACCGAGGAAGGGTGGTAATATGCATATTAATGTTAGAATGCAAATATGAGTCATATGAGTCATTGACAATATAGGAAAGTATTTTAATTGTATATGGGTGTTATAAAGATATCTCTGCTGACTAGAGTGGAATAAAGATGTCAGAAGTTTTGGAGAACTAAAGACAGAAGGTGAAATGCTTCCAGGGCACAAGGAGTTCATAAGTCATGAATCTGTTTCTCTGAAATGCCTCCTCTTATGAGAAGGGATTCTTTGAAGGTTACACTGAGTTTTAGCCACAAACCTAAAACATTTTCTTCATTTTAATAACAACACTGTATTTCTCAGACCTGAAAGCACAGGGCAGGAAGCTGCCCATCTCAAGATTTGAGGCTGTTCACACCTCTAACTCGTGGTAGCTGATACGCCCACATGTTTGTTGTCTTCAACTAAGTTGTGAAACAAAACCTGCCAGGGCAAAGCCCACCCTGCTCAGAGATAACAATATCTCTGCCCTCGACTTCTTTCCACTGCTCCAAGATTGGCCCCAACCCAACAGCCCAGATCTAGTGCCAAATCTAGATCTAATCCTGTTGATAGATGCACCTTTGGGAAAAGGCAATAGGAATCTGTGCTCCTTAGCTGTCACAGTGGGAACCTAGAGCCCATGGTGTCACTTTGTTATGTGCCTAACTCCAAGGAAAGCTTAGTTTGGCTCATTTGAATTCATTACAACCCAACGAAAGGACAATGAGATGGCATCACCTACAGCAAGCACACTGTTTAGTGATGAGTTTTGGATAGAGTCCTTCATTTGGCAGTCACCCTGCAGTAATACACTTAACATGAGATATTAAGAAAAGAAAAGAGGTAAATCCTGGAAATACAGAAATGCAATAATTATTATTTTAGATTATTGGGCTTTATATCTGCAGAATCAGAGAGAAAGATAAAAAATAATATGACTTAGATGAATCCACTTAGAAAGTTCTCCAGATATGGGTTAAGTAGATGAAACACCAATCAGAGAGATAGAATATTTAATGATATACATTAAGCAAAATAACAACAATAATAAAATACCATTGATGAAGAGGTCCAAACTATCCATCAACCCTTCCTTCCACTAGAAAAAAATTGTCACAGTCAACAGAACTGAATTGAATTGAATCAAAATGAATAAGATCATTATTTATTTATCTATCAGTTATACTTAGTACTTATACTTGATACCATGATCCTCAGAGTAATCTTTATGGTATATATTATAAGTCTTATTTTTCATATGAAAAAATAGTGATGAGGAAGGTCATATGTCTAGTAATTGACGTAATTAAAGTAAAACTCTTCTCTGAATTCAAAACTTACAGTTTTATATTTTTGTTTTGTTTTATTTTGTTTTGCTGTTTTTACTATACCATGCCATATAGATTGAGTTTGTTTAGAACTATGTACTTAATGTGAAGATGTACTTTTTTTATGGGAAGACCCTCTTATGGTTGGGATTGAGAATCTCCTACAAAGTCCTTATGCACTTATAAGTGGGACTTTTGGAAGGTGATTTAATCATGATGAATGCAGGGAGCAAAGTGAGGAGCTGGGAAGGCATAGCCACCATTCCAGGTCACAACCCCAGTGACCTGCCTCTTCTGACTAGATCCCACCTTTTAATGACAAGTCAGCAACATAGCTGGCACCATGATGTGGGCAGCTTGCCTCTGCTGTAGGCCCTCCCACCATTCCCTTTCTGACTTGGAGCTGGTCAATCATGGATTGAAAAGGTGGGCCAAAATAAACCTCTCTTCTTTCAAGCTGTGTGTGTTGGGTACTGTGTCCCAGGGACAAGAAACCAATCAAGGCAGACTCCCAACTACTAATTTGCTTCCTGGCCCTTCCAAAAATGCAGGCCAACTTTTCACACATTTGACATCCTTGAAGACCCTCCCACAGGTGGCATGTGCCAGTCTACAGTCACCTGACTATATGAAGTTTGGCTTAGAGGAGTTGCTGTTTGGATAGGGAAAAGAAAACTATGGCTTTTGTTATTTTCAAGTGAGCTGTTTTGTTTTAAAAGTTGAATGTACAAAGTCTGAGCAGTTTGTCTTGATTGCTTGAATTAAAACTTGAAGGAGTAGGAGGTAGAATCGTGGAGGTCTTGTTTCTCCAACTTGATTAGATTAAGTGGCCTCACAGGAGTGAAGTTATTGTGGCACATTCCCCAACTGTGAACCCTTGGATATCAGGGTTTTATTAACCAATGCCGTCTTTCACCATCGAAGATCTGCACGCATCCTTCCTGCCTTGTTTCCAGTGAAGTTTTCCCTTGGGATGGGCTCTTCCCATTATTATTTTTTCTGAGGAACATGGCTGTGTATAAATGGACAGGAGCCCTTGGGAGAGTCTTTCTGGAACTTTGTAGATTTTTCTCTAAAATAATCAATGCAAAGTGCCTTGGAGAATTATTCTACGGAGATTTTTAAAAGGAGAAAATGGTATATGACGTTCAGAATTTAGCTAGTGTCAGGGTGTTAGGGATACTGACCTTTAAGAAGGTCCCATTATTCCTTGTTTTGTTGATATTTATATTCCATGCTTGGTGGGTAAAGAAAAAATACAATTCAAATACAATAATGGGTATACATTGAAGAGGTCTCCAATATGAATGGCAAACATGACATATTAGAAAGAACTTAATTATAGATAACTTATTCAACACCTGGATCTCTGCTTTATGAAGTGCATAAAACAGATGCACAACTTCTTTTATTTACAAGTAAAACACACAGTAAGAAAATACAATTTGCTTATATGATTTTCAATTGAACAATTTTCGCTTGCTTTTCCTTCTGCTTCTTACATATTCAGATAATATTACTCAGGCTTTAAGATTTATTTCTATATTCACCTCTCCTGCGAAGGCTTCCTTGGTTGCACCCCCATCCCAGACAGGGTTGATGTTCTTTCTGACTCGCACATTACTTCACACTATTATAAATATCACACTAAATTGAAATTACTTATTTTCCCAGGTGCATCTCTAAGTAGGCTGTGCCAAGGCCCTGTCTTCTTTTCATATCTACAATGCCTAGTCAAGTCCCAATGCCCTGTAGGCTTTCAAAAGTATTTGTTGTGATAGGCTTTGCCTGCATTAATGGAGTAGTTTTCAAAATAAATTTACTTTTGCCTTCCTTGTCCAGACACTTTCTCCAATTAGCTGTGGGCGATGGAACTGCAGAGTGAAATGCTACAACGCCGTATTCTTTGTGTCCAGCTCTGGGCATCAGTGTTCCACTTCATAGTTTCTGTTATAGCTACTTACTCTCTCTCCCACCACTATATTTTCTTTCATAGATTGTTTCCTTAAAAATTTAAAGCAAAAGAACATTGAAAATTAGAACTATTTACATTCATTCTAAGCAGTTACTGTATCACATCAAGCTTGTGATAATTTTTTAGTGTGCATTGCAATTCATGCCTACTAGTTCATGCCTGCTAATATGTTGGAAGTTTGTCCATGTAGTACCTGTATACATTTCTTTCTTATTTTTACACAAGGACTTGACATGCTCAGAGAAGTACATGTCTAAGCCGGCATCCCACGACTGCAGAGGTTGAACAAAAAACATGGTTTTCTGAGCTGGCCTTCAATGGAAGTTCCATGAATTATGCCATCTATGTGCATCTCCTTGATGCTGTTGCACTTTGAGCAGTCTCTGTCACTGATCCAAGCTTTTGTGGCCAGCATGAAAGTAAGATACTACACACGTCTCCATCTGTGCCCTAGCAACCAAGCATAACACAGATGGCCAGCTGGCAATCTGCCTGCCAGACACTGATTGCAAACCTGATGGTGAGACACGAGGCTGGCTTCCCCCACGCAGGGATGGTGTGTATTTGCACAGTGTGTTTGGAGTCTGTAGTGATATGCAGTGAAGAGTGTATCCTGTGACTTCAGGCCAATTTGCTAGTTTCGCGTCTACAGGGAATAACTTTCTTCTGGTGTAATGGCAACTTCTCTGATGCAGCTGGATCTTGTTAGGACAGTAGGAATTTTCTCTTTTGGTCCCTTTTCAATAATGCCTTGTGATAACAGGGCAGCATTTTCCCAGGATGTTTCTTGCCAATTGCACGCATCTCTTGGCTCACGAAACCTTGAGCCTTGCTTGGCATCAAAGAAGGGGAATCAGCCATAGTTTTGGAGAGGTGTTCCCATTTCGCAGGTGGAAAAAGCAAGAGTCATTCCAAGTCAAGAGGCGTATATTATCTGCCCCCTATTATTTTTTAAATTTAATGGATAACCATTGTGTATAAGCTATTCTTCCAGGTCCTGGGCATACAAAAATAAATTATATAGAATGTGGCTCAAAGACATTCAGACCAGCTAAGCAGACAGACACTTAAGCTAATAACTATAATACAACTTGGCGAGCAGTTTAATAGAAGGGTGTACACAGTTCTGTGGGAATAAAGAGGAGGGGCTGTTATTTCTTTCAAGAAGAGGCTGAAAATAAAAGCAAAACTCATGGTGGACATTATTTCTAGAGAAATGCATTATAGTAAAGCGGTGAAGCTCATACTTTGTTACCTGTTGAGTTTGCCTTGCAGATAGATACTCACTTTGCCACCCACACGTTCTTGGCCTTCGGCAAATCACCAAGCTTTCCAGAACTATTTCCTTATCTGTGCAATGAGGAAAGAAAGAGTTCATGATAATATATGTACATAAAATGAGAACGAAACAAAATAATCATTAGGCTGTAGTTAGAATCTTTTCTGGCATCTAATATGTGTTCAATAAATATTAGCTCTGATTGTCATTTTTATCCTTGTGGCTTTTTGTTCTGTGATGATGTGAGTTGCCTTGAAGGGAAACTTGGATATGAATTGTCAATGGCATCAGAGCACACTGGCTACAAGTTCAGTCCTGAAATTTACTACCAGTGTGTCCTTGAACAGAATCTTTACTCTTCTGATGTAATTTATACTTCTTGACCAAGACGGAGAAATAGCACACTTACTGTCATTCCCTAGATGTGCTTTCAAAAGCAATCTTTTGAGCAAGGTGACATTTTCAGCATTGTGGTCTTTTCAAAACATCTCGTTAAACTTTCAAGGACATTGCTCATACAGCTTTGGAGGTAATCGTTTTTTGGAGAAATATCACAATCTGATTGTGCTACATTGAGTTTTTTGTTATATGGATCAAATTTTGATTAGTTGTACAATCACATATCAGTCTCAGAATTTGAGTCTTGATGAAGCAAGAAATAGGAACATAATTTTGGGTGATGTCCAGGAAGTGATGAAATATATGCTTCAGGGAGATGAATCCAGGGAGGATAATATGCACAGATGGTGGGGATACAGTGTAGTGGGTGCTGTGTTGGACGGTGAGGTAGGGTGGTGCCTGTGTACAGTGCGAGAGCTTATTTTTTTCCTGGGGGTTGGGGAAGTGAGTTTTTCAGAGTCATGAAAGCCAAATCAGAGTCACCAGATGGAACAGACAGAAAAGAAGAGTTCGGTCAGGAGAAGAAAAATGTAAATACCTGGAAGAACAGATGTGTATTTGGAGAATAATGAGGTATGACTAATCTGGTGTTCCTGGGAAGACGAGACTGGAAAGAGGGGAGAAGATCAGATTTGAGTAAGGGAAAATAAAGGAAAGTGTCTCCTCAATGTGCAGGATATTTCCAGCCCACGCTTCTCAACACCCTAATCGAAGGGGTCTATAATGAACGCCAACTATGTGCATCACTAGTTTATGTGGCAAATCTCTTTTAATCTTCACAAAGATGGAAAGATTTAATGTTTCAACTAGGATTTAATTTGTCTGAGAGCAATACTGACATTTCTCCAAATGACATAGGCATAAACAAAATATAAATTTCTTTTTGTCTTATGTACAAGTCTAGAGTTCAGTGCTCAAGGGCACAGCATCCATTACATTGTATGTGCTCCAGCTGTGAGCATTCTGCTGCCCGAAATGTTTTCCTTCAAGTATATCATTTTTCTCTTCCCTGACATCACTGGACAACTTTAGAAGGTAGTTTCCAAAAAGCATTTATACTATACTCCTTGATTCCCCAGTAGTTCTAGAAATTTCTGTACCATTCTCTCTCTCTCTCTCTGTCTCACTCACTCTCTCTTTCTCTGTGTGTGTGTGTGCACATGCTCATGTCCGTGTATGTGTGGAAGTGTGTGCTTCCATTGCATGGATCCTTACTGCTCTGCTTCTTTAACTTAAACCAGGGAAGCTATAATTATATATCTTACATGTTATATGTCATTATAACATTTACTTGAAAAAAATTTCCACAGTTTAAGAAGTTTGGAAAGCACAATGGGAAATGAAGAGTCATTGAAATATTTATGCAGAGGAATAAATGATCACACAATACTTGAGACATGGCTGCGTCCAGAGAGTGGGTAGAAAGAGCAAGCTCGTAGGCAAATAAAACACCCTCGAAGTTGCTGCAATCACTTGGTCAATGATGGTACAGAATAAACCAGGGAGGGAGAATGGAGAACAGTACTAAAAACTGGACTTACTCTCTGACATTACTCACATGCTTTGTTTGGATTCCTCCAAAAAGTAGAGCCCAAGTCAAAGACTTGTGTGGGAATATTTACACAAAAATTATAGGCTGAAAAATGACTCCTGTTTTCCCCTGACTGAAAGAATAATGTGTATATTACCTTGGACTAGAGAACTAATTAGATTTGTATAATATGAAAAAGACTGAGGAGGCTCAGCTCATTGGAGAATTTTGGTTTTGCTATTTAGGACCAAAATGGCACCATTTGTTGAGAAAGGAAACGTGGTAGAAGCTAATTTGGAAAGATAACGATGGACCGATTTGTGGAGTAAGTGGCCAGAATTTGAGAGATTCCTTTCCTAGAATCTGGAGAAGTCTTTATTTGGGTAGAACTATGCAAATACAGAGAAGACTCCAGGCCTCTCCCTCCTTGTGGGGAATCTAGTCAGAGTGTTTTGTATCGCCAAGGTCATGTGGACGGGGTGTGATTTCTTCCTTCTCTGAACAAAATAATCAAAGCATGTTGCAGGTCATGCTTTAGGCCCTTACCCCTCTGTCCTTTCAAGAAGCACTGAGCACCTTATTCGGTAATGGTGCTCTGAGGAAAATTTCACATGGAGTGAAATTAGTCTCCATTAATTAATTCATACATCACATATCTGTAAAATAAGTTATTGCTAAACAGCCTTGAAAAAAGATAATGAATTGAAAATGACATGGTTACAGCTTTGATAAATTCTTGGGACTGACTAGTGATTTGATTATTTGCAACTTTTTGATGTACTTTACTCATGGCAACACATTTTGATAAAATCAGTGAAAAACAAAATGACAAACATAAAAAAATCTATCTTATATTAGCAAATAGAATAATATTCAAAATTTGTAAAGGATACCTAGAAACTATTAGATGTGAAAGGAATAAAGAACAGTTTTCTCAAAACCTGAACCTCTGCCAGAAGTATATGGTGGCCATTAAGACTTTTGAAGATAAAAAGAAAACATTAGAGAATTCTCTAGATTATTCCTCTAGTCCTTTAAAGCTGTTTCCCTGCCCCAGAATTCACTTTTATTCTCTTTTTAAAATAATGGGTGCTTTGGGGGAAAATAAGTACAGAAGTATATGAAAGTACTTTTATATGAGTGTTAGCAAAGAAGAACAAATATTCACGATTATAGTAACAAATCATTCTGACTGCTGTACATTGCCTATATCAGCAAGGCCTGCGCACCCAGCAGTTTTTTGGAGCTCAGACTGTCTTTCCCTTGATTAGACTTGGGCCTCATGGAACTTGGCTGTCGGGTTGCTGTTCACAAGCAAAGTGCTGAAACTATCAGGCTGCTCATACTCAGTGGAGGGTGTAGAAACTCTCCTCCCTGACTCCTTCCCAACTAAAAAGAGCCGTGTCTAGAACCAACATAAATACAGTGAAATCTTTTGAAAATTATGTGACATACAGCGTGATGTTGAATGTGCTTTTTCTCTGCCACTCTGGAGTCCTCCTTCTCTCTGTTAGCAGCCACAGCTCAATCTTCCACTCCAGGAAGGGCAGCCTTATTAGACTAAAAGTTATCAAATGCTTGTCAGTCCAAAATCTTTTCTTAAAATGGTATTTCAAAAAAATATGCTTGTAACAACAGCAAGAGAAATTCTGCTGAAGTGGGGAAGAGGGCCATGGAGTCCATCCCCCATAGGACATTCCTTACCACCTTTGGAGGCTTCTAGGGACCTAGTTTGCAAATACATCTTGTGGACAACTCTTGCTCCCAGCTGTCTACAGGAAGCTTGTCTGAGTCAATTTCTTGGGTTTGAAGCCTGGCTCAAACCCTCAATACCTCTGTGATTTTGCAAGGCACTATTTTAAATCTTCATCACTAAAAGCTCTTACGTTTTCTGTAAGTAATATTTTGCTCACTCCCAAATAAGGCTTCTGTGAGGTTTACATGGTATAAGACATGTAAAATAATATCATGCCCTTCACATAGTAAGCTCCAGTAAATATTATTATGCATCATTGATTAATTGTTCTACATAAGCCATCACTTTCACTTAATGTTAGAGATTAATACATGCTGATGTGCCTACGTGCTCAGTTTTGGAGGGCTAGAAGTAACCATGTGAAGAATAATAATACTGTCACTAAGAACCACCACCAGACCCAACAGCGATCCCGAGGACTGCTTTGTAGTTGTTTCCTACCCTTTTCAGCCACTGCTTTAGAACTTTGTCTGACCTCAAGTCCTATAAAACAAGCACCTCTTAGCCCATTTAATGGAGGAAGAAATCATGGTTCTTAAAGGTTTGAAGCACTCACCCATGGTGAGACGACACATGCATGATAGCCAGAATACATAATTAGGATTATCTAATGCAACAGTCCAAAGGTGTTTTCTATTTCACTAATGGCTCCATGTCCTTCTAATTTATTTTTCCCCCCTCTGGAACTTTCTAAGAGATTGTTCTGAAAATGAAGATTTTCAGTCTTGAGGCTTGAATACATAGATAATACTCAGGAATAAGCAGTCTCATTAGTGTCTCATAGACTCTTATACTGTGCAAGGAGATGGCAATACCATGTGTCCAAGGGGTATAGGTCTTTCTATCTCATTGTTAAAAGGGAGCAACATCATTATTCTCACATATGCAGTCCTGACTCCAGACAATATCCCTCCAGTTTCTCCACCTATATACGTCTTTGTTACAAATTAGCTCACAGATGTAGATCTTCCTTTGCTTTGACACTGAAAGGCAAGACAATGTAGCATGAACTTCGTTGTCGGAATGGTATTCAAATCAGTGCCCTGGCCATGTACTACCTGTGTGGCATTTGTAAGCCTTTTAAATTTTCTGAACTCTGTTTCCTTTGTAAAAGTAATTATATCCACCCACAGGGTGCCTACGAGTTTAAATACAGTAGAAACCTCTTAGTCCAGTGCCTGGAGTCTTCAGTAGATGAGAGCTATTACTGCAATTATTACAATCATCATCCTCATCAGTCACAGGAATTTCTGTTTCCAGCCACATTCACCCAAGTGTGAGCTCCTTTCCCAGGAGTCTGTGTGCTCTGCATGGCTGAGAAGGCGCCACGCTATTCTCTACTCCCTTGATAAAGGCACTTTCACCATCAAATAGTCCCACTGAATTAACCCAACGTTTTCTCCACCCCTCCCCCCTCTCTGCTAACTACACTTTGGCACTTCTTCAAGGCGCTTTCTGTAATGATCAGGTTCCCAGAGAAAGCTGTTTCCTGAAAGGCTTATAGCATTTACAAGAAAACAAGTTTAGGGTCTCAGCATTCTTGCTTTTGAAGAAAGAAATAAAGGAGTTTAATCTGCAGGCCTGGCAGCTGCAGCAGGAGCCTCAGGCTTTCCTGATCTCAAACCGAAAGAGCCACCATCTCATCAAGTGTGCTGTTTCTCAGCTCCTTTAGCAACTTCATTCTGGCTTGCTGAGTTGCCTGGGAAGGGTTTGGTGGGAAATCCAATCTCTCCCGAACTCTTTGTTCCTCCAATTAGGGTTGGGTGATGTTGCCATCCCAATCAGCATAAATACCCCTTTCCTTATATTAGCATGGAAGGTAGTGTTATGAGTGTGGACAGTGTTTCACTGACAGGTTTAAAGGCTAATGGAGCAGTCAGGGGGAGTACACGTGTAGGAGCCAGGCAGACTTGAGTGCCTGTCTGCGGCACGACAACCAGGCTTTGACAGTTCAACAAACTGTTGATTCTTTCTTAAGCACCATTGTCTTTCTTAGTTAAATGGAGATCACTGTGTCTACTTTGCTTGTGCTGTGACGACTACTTATGACAATGCACATTAAGCATTTAACTCCACATCTATAATGGTTTTAATAAATGTTCATTCATTATCTGTGTATTCAATCATTTGACAAAATGTTTCCCAAACTCCTTCGGTGCATCACACAATTTTAAGCATCAGAAATAAAGAGAGTAAAGTAACCAGACATGTCATTGCTTTCTGAAAGATTATAGTCTGGTGAGTTGGGGATAAATGGATAATACTATAGAGTTAGTAAAAACCTACTGAATATTAAAATTTTATGGGACCTCGAAGACTAAATAATCTTTTTGTAAGTTAGAATAAATGGTATAGCAGAGAAGAGGAATGATCCATTTACAATCACAGGGAACGGCGTTGAGAAAATTGTAACTCTACTCATAATTCAGTGCTATCTGCTTTCCTCAGCTCTGAAGAAGCTTATAGTTTCACTGGCAGATGGAACAATTTCCAAAGGGAACGCACCAATATATATTAACTATTTTGGAAAAAAAAAATCCTGAAGGAGTTTTTCTTCTGGAGAGCTATTTAGGGGAGAGTTTTACAGGAAGAAAGACCTGATCCAGGCGTGATGCCTGATGACTGGTAGAGGATATTTTGAAAGCGGAGAAATGTATGTCAAGCACTGCCATTTGGGGGCTCTCTCTAAGACACTTGAATCAAATTTAATTCTTACATGTTCTTAGTACCAAGTGTCTTTTCTCAGGTAGTAGCTCTGCTTAATGTAGATATTTGGTTAGTGGGTAATAAATTAAAAAGAAATGGGAACCATTTGCATAGATCTCTGTTTCCATGACCTTCTGGATTATATAAACATTACCCCACAGGAAGATTATATTTTTTCTGAGGGCTATGGAAGATTGCATTTGTTCCAGTCCTAACATGAATATCTTATTAAAGAGCCATTAAACACTCATCTTTTCTATATCAGTAATCTGTGTATTTGAAGGTAGTTGCATCTTTTTTCCAATGGGACCTCACAGAGACTTTTCATTGAAGCTTTTTTCTTTTCTGGAAGCTTTTTTGTGCTTCCAGAAAACATCATTTGCCAAAAAGGATATCAGTTATCCATCCTAAATCTAGTAAGGAGGAGGTGAAAGTCAGTACTCAGTAAGATTTGTAGGCTTTGGGCCCATAGGAGAATTTCTAAATGTTTGGAAAGTTAACCTAGATACAGAAACGTGTAGATTCTTGAGTAAGTTTTCTGCTGACCTCAGGACTCTCTCAGGGAAGGAAATTCCTTCAAGTGTAATTATATACTACATAATTTATATGATAACATTGTTCTTGGGAATTGGAGTCCATGGTATTTTGGATATGGTAAGAGCTTGCTTATGGACTCTATTTCTCTGCTTGTCAAACAGGACAAGTTCACTCTTTTCTGAAAATCTGCATGTCTAAATGGACTGATCCTAGTTGTTTGAGCATCTGTAGGGCTTCATGGGGTTGGCCTGTAAGCATAACTTTCTGGGCTCAATTAATTCTAGCAGCTGCCCACTGAGTGGCAAAAAAAGGCATGTTGAACCTGACCTAGATAGAGCTCTCATGGGTGATAAGATACATTTTGATAGGTTGTTGAACTTCATGTGGTGGGATAGGAGGCCACTCTTTATGATTAGATGACTATAGGTATTCTATAGTCCAGAGTTCCAAAAAGAGAGTTTTCATAATTCAGAGAATTTTCTTCCCCTTCCTGCCAAAGAGAAAATCCAGGGAAGGTAGAAAACTAAATGTGGTGGACATGGGATTGAATGCTTGTTCTATTTTTAGCATCTGAATTCTTGGAAAATTTACTTGACACTTTTCATCTTTGGCTCTCTCATCTATAAAATAGAGGCCCTAGTACCTAACTTACAAAGTTGTTGGAATACTCAAATGAGAGGTGACATATAAAATGCCTACTAAGTAAGGAAACTCAAAGACAGTAGTGATTTTCTTAAAAAATGGAATTTAAAAAAAAATTTCTGGGGAATTTTAAGGGAGCATTTTTAAATAGACACCCTGAGATTCAGAAAGATGCCCACTGAAATGAAAAAAAAAAACCAGAGCTTTGATTTTTTTCTCAGTATTCCTAGGACTGTTGCACATTTTCAGGGTAGATGGGAGTGATCGGTTGAGCACACTCTTACCAAACTATTCTGCAAGTGACTGAAGAATAACAGCATTTTACTCATTCCAGCTGGGCATTCCTGCTCAAAGTCCACAATAAGTCCACCACCATCCACCCCGATCAACCTGATAACCAGACACATTTCTTTAAACTATAGTCTCCAATGGCAGATTTGTAAAGAGTTAGCATATCTTGATCTATTCAGATATACATTAACAATACAATTCTTATTGCATTCATTCCCATACAGAAACAAATATTCAAAGGATTCTCAACATTGATTACAAACAGGTGTCCAAAAACTATAACCATACATGCAAATATACAGCAACTCTTCTGTCCCTTGCTTGTTAAAAAATAAATTGTATACAAAGTGCAATATACCAATAGAGCACATCCACACTTAAAAATATGGCTCCAAATTTTAAAACTCTTTTGGGTTCCATTTTCTGTCTTAGTTACTTTTCTCATTGTTGAGACAAAATACCCAACACCCAAAGTTAAGGGAGGAAAGGTTTATTTGGCTCAGAGTTTGTAGAGGTTTCAGTCCACACTTGGCTGGCTCCAAGGACCAGGTGGCATGGCAGACAGGCAGAAGGCAGCAAGGTAAGCAAGAAGGGGAAGCAAAAAGGGGTAGGCAAGCCTCTTTCTATCCCTTATATTTTATCCAGGCTACCTGCCTTTAGGTTGGGTAGCACTCCCACCCTTAATCCCAGCACCCTCAATCCTAGTATCATATCCTTGATATCAGCAGAACTATGCCAAACCAATCAGTGGACTAATTTACTAATCACACACTCTAGATGCAGCCACCTCTGCAAACTCCCTACCTATGACTGCATGAGGCTTTGGGGGGACATTGAGACACAAGCCAGGCTACAGTGGCCTTTGAGTGCCTGAATGGCTGAGCACAGTGAAATGAATCCAGGGAGCAAGTTCTCTAGGAGAATCGCCTCAAGGAGGGACCTAGACACTTTTCCTCAAATGAAACTTTGACCCTTTTATACCTTTGAGCCTGCAGTGAATGGGTCTTGCTGATACGTGAGATTCTTTCAAGGCATCTTTCCTCCTGTAGTTTCCAAGAACTACAGAGTTCTTGGTTTCTTTTTAATGGCACTAATCTCATCAGCAAACACATCTCCTTTTGCCTCAACTTTATATATGGTTTCGGGGAGCCAAAACTTAAGTTTTTCAAATAATTCTTTGGTGCCTTTCGCTCCAGATTCTCACTATAAATCTGCCTAAAAGCAGTCAGTAGTCCATATACTACAGCTTGAGTGTCAGGCTTCCTTGAGATTTCTTCTGCCTGATCAGTTAATCCATAGCAGTTTGATAAAACCTTCTGCAAAATCTCAGGACATGGGCAAAATAAAGACAAGTTTGTTTTTTTTTTTTGTTTTTTTGTTTGTTTGTTTTTTTGTTTTGCTAGAATGAAACATGCATGGTCATGGTCTCTAGTCCAATTCCCAATAGAGTCTCCATCTGAAACCCCCTGAGTCTGTCCTTTACTGTCTGTGTGCATAACAGTATTCTGGTCTTCTGAGCTCTGACCAGAACTGGCCACCAAACTCTTGCATCACTCCAAAAGAAAGCACAGCAGACTTAATGGACAAATAAATGTGCCCTTATAATACAGTGTGATGAATACTGTTATGGAAGAGAGTATAAGTGCTGTGAAAGAGAGAAAAGCAGTATTCAATTTTGTCGTGTAGGATTAGATGAGGCCTTTATTCTGGTAGGAGGCATTGTCTAAACTGAGATCTGAAAATCTAATATAAGTTGGTAAAGCCAAATGTTTAGTAGGAAACCTTAAATAGGATGGAGAATATCTGCATAGATGGGAAGACAATAATAATATCGTGCATTCGAAACACAGAAAGAAATCCAGATTGGCTAAACCATTTTCTGTGAGTGTGGTGGCTGGAGTATAAAATGAAATCAAGAGGGAAATTTCAACTAAATCATAAAAGCCTTAAAGAGTGCAAATGTAAACAGATATTCTTTTGAGGATGTGAATCTGCTTACAGATTGTGGCATTTGAAGTAGATTCGGTTATTTTTCATTTCAGACGCTTTATCATGTTCCGCATGATTAGAATTGGATGCTTCTGAAGCTTCCTTAAGTATATATGTCATGTACCATCTCATTCTTCCATTTAATTGGAAAATATACATTGAGTCCCAACTCTGAGTCAAGTCCTATGCCAGACTCCATGAATTCACATATAAATAAGAAATGTTCTGTACGTCAAGTTTTTAGGGGAGTCAGAACAAATCAATGGTGATAGCTTTAAATCCTACAACTGAGAGTCTGCTCTTGTAAATTCTGTACTAGATGCTTTCTATGAGGGTATAGAGCAGGGAAATGCAACGATACAGAAAAATAAAAATGAAGCTTATTTGGAGGTAGATGGGTATGAAAAAAAGTACTTGTACGAGTAGGGGTTGTGCTGGAGACAAGATGAAGAAGTTTAGCTGATAACCAGGTAAGAGATGGACTGAGAGAAACATTACAGTGATGGTATTTGGAAGTGGAGCCTTTGGAAGATAACTATGATTAGGATGTTATAAGCATAGGGCTTTTGTGATAGTATTAAGAGCCTCACAAAAATAGGAGACAGGAGATCCTTCTCTCTCATCCACTTGAGGAGACAGTCAGAAGACAAACATGTGCAAACCAGGGAAAGGACCCTCACTAGACACTGGATCTGCTACCACCCTGAGCATGGACGTTTCCATCTCCAGGATTGTGAAAAGTAAGTGTTTGTTGTGTAGATCACCTAATGTGTGGTATTCTTCTACAGACACTGATTCCCTTTACCACTTTCATAAAAGAAAGATCTTCTGTCCAAGTTTGCTCCTGGGGATCTCACTTGCACATCCAGAATACAAGCGATAGGACCATATCAATATCAGAATTAGCTTTATAATGATTTGCACTTAAATTTCATAAGCAGGGGCTGGGGATTTAGCTCAATGCTTAGAGCGTTTGCCTCGCGAGCGTGAGGCCCTGAGTTCGATTCCCGGTACCAAAAAAAAAAAAAAATTTCATAAGCAGTTTTCACAACAGAAGGGGTAATGTACTCTCCCCTCCCCCCTCCATGCGTGTCTCCTTCCTCCTTTCTTTTTCTCTTTTCTTCTTCTTCTTTATCAATCAAATTCCAGCTTTCAATACTTCACTTGAATAGGATGTGACAGGACCTGGGAAAGTATTAATGTCCATCTGCGTCAAATTGTCATATTTCAATTTTCATAAAGTTATTAAGTCCTTGTAAACTTCTATAAGAAATTATGATTAGTGAACAAGCTCTACCTATTTTAGGGTACATTATTTCAAGAACAGAAGAATTGTTTTGTGAGTATGTATGCAAAGGGATCTAATTTTAGATTCTGTGACAAAATCAGTTTGAGTTCTTACACTCTAAGGCTAATAAAATTAGTAACTCTTTCTACTGTGAGAATTGCATTAAATTATTTTTAAAGCTTAATTATACAAATTTTCTGAATTATCCATACTTACAATTATTCACATTCGACCATGTTGATGGTAATAAGCAATATGAGAATAGTGTGTGGAGTCTGGATAATTTTTATAATAGAAATATAATTAAAATTGTTTTGCTGTATTATAATATTTGAAAAGAGAAATTCACAGGTATGATTAATCATTTCACAGTGATGAATAATACTGTTTTAGTCTATGTTACTGTAACACAGTAACCAAGTTTGGGTAATTTATAAATGAAGTAAGTTTTTATGGTGATGGAGACTGGAAGTCCAAAATCGGTGGCTGCCTCTTTTGAGGTCCTTTGTTACATCATAACATGGTGGAAAACTGGAAGGGCAAGTGTGCACATAGAGAAGAGACAAACCAGGAGGGACAGATTTGCTTTATAACAATCCATTCTCTGGCGAATGAGTCCATTCCTACAAGGATTAACACAGTCATGCTAGAAATGTATTAATGCCTCTTACAATGTAATCACTTCCTAGAGGCCTCACTTCTCCACACTGCCACAATGAAATGGCAATCAAATTTCAACATGAGATTCAGAGGGGACAAATATATTCAAACAATAGCAGATGTCATTGAGTATCCAACCAGGTATGGAGTGGTGGAACATAGAGATACACTAGACATCGTCTCTTACAGTGGAAGGGACCCTGAAGTTCCTTTAATTTTTGGTGATGAGACAGATTCAGAGGGTGGGCTGTCTTACTCAAGGTCCCAGAGCTGGCTCATAGCAAAGCTGGGTTCATAGCAAAGTCTCATCTCTCTAACTTCAGTATTATGTAGAGGCCAAGGTCCTTT
The DNA here is from genome assembly GCA_004026905.1 of Hystrix cristata. NCBI lineage: Eukaryota > Metazoa > Chordata > Mammalia > Rodentia > Hystricidae > Hystrix > Hystrix cristata. The sequence continues at coordinate 43,054 of PVJO010003054.1, forward strand.
TTAAGAAGGTAAATGTCAACATCATTTATGGGAGATGTATTAAGAGGATCATCTTGAAAAATTCAGCAGCTATTAGAGAAAAACTCATTTGAATTAAAGCCACTTTCTGGTAATTCCATATTTAAAATTCTTGCTCTTGGGTATCCCCATGTATACGCAAAACCTTGTTAATACTTTTGGGCCCTTGAACCTTTATGAGCTAACTGGCTAAGCAATAAAGCCTACTTAACCATTCATCAGGGATGGAATCAGAACCTTTAACTTCCTGTCAATCATGGCCCACAGTGGATATCCCTAGAATGTTCTGGAGGCAAAAGGCTACCACAGGAAGAAAACTATAGAATTCAACTAGAAACCACTCAAATTTCCTTATTCTTAGTTCCACCTCCAACAAGCCTTTGTCAAGGAGACCCAGACTACAAGGCTGTGACATAATTCTTGTTTGTATGCCAAAATAGAGGGAAAGTGAGGAGGAAGAAGTTTTCATTTTGAAAAGACAGCTCAGACAATCATTTTTAAATTAGTGAAACAGAATTCTGCGACTAAGATTTGCTGGACGGTCACTTGTGTGGGAGTGTGAAAGTCAGTGTAATTAAGGGGTGAGTAATGAGAAAAACAAAGTTGACCTTTTTTTTGAGCAATGGAAAAAAAAATTCGTGCCCACCACACCATCATTTATACTTTAAAGACCTCTGGGAGAATGTGGTTGTTTAGGAGGAAAGCACAAGTGTTATATATTGAACTTGGCCTACATATTTGTATGGAACAACTGAAAATTCAATAAAAAAGATTGTAACTCCAGAACTTTTGATGGTTAGTTGTATTGATAAGAGTGGAGACTTGGGCAAGACAACTCGCTTGATGAGAGAAACACATTCCTGGCTCTGAGAGTCGCTCACTGTCGCAAAACCTGCTGATGCTAACTGATATTCATGTGCTTCTTGATGTCTTCCATCCTCCTTTGCATTTCGGTTGATCTCGTGGTCATTTATGACCAGTGGAATGTGAAGATAAGCAATTTGGTCACTTTCAAGAGAGGTGCCTCAGTACCCAGTACATCCCCGTTAGTCCTCCAACTCCTCCCTCACTCTTGCAGCTGGAGCAGGAGGCTGCGAGATGATGGAAATGGAATGGAAGGGGTCCAGATACCCGAATCTCTGTTCAGAGAGAGTCACCCAGGAGAGCTCCTCGGCCTATGTCAGATTCTGAATGAGTGAAAAACAAACTTTTATAAAGCAGAGAGGTGTTTAAATTTTGGTAGAAAATGGACTTCTATCCATGCAAATATGATATGCCTAACACACATTATTTCAAATTCTTTGGGAATTTTATTTTCCCCTTTATATGAAGTCAAAATCATCATCATCTTCCTTTCTTGACTTGTTTCTCTGAACTTAGAATAAGGAAATAAAGTTGGTGTCAAAATTAAAAACAAAAAACAAAATTTAAAAATGAAACTTCAACAATTGGTAGATTGATGCAGCAGCTAATGACAAATACAGGAACTCTAAATGTCTTCTTATTTTTTTGAACATATTGGTCCAGTCTTTTTCATGTGTTTTAATTTCCGCATAGGCTAAGGGGCGAGAAAGATCTATCAGAACTTGTTGTCCATTTGTACCCCTAGTCATCTGTTTAGCCGGTAGACAAGGGATTCCGAAGCGAAACTTTCAGGTGACCTCTAAGAAAGGTTTACTTGTTAGGAAGGAGTCACAGATTAAAACTATTACGTCCTGATTAGAAATGGAGAGTTGAAGGGAGCGGTAATGTGATAAAGAACTCTAAAATGGTTTGCTTAAAAAATATATATATTTTCTATTGTCTATTCAAAATTCCAAAATAACAAATGCAATTGTGAACAGAGCCATGAAACTGAGGGTGAGATAACAGGGGAAAGGGGAAGTCCAAGGCACTGTGGTGGGCAGGGGTGGGTGGAGAAATATCCCCTTAAGAGGGCAATGGCTTGTGACAGTCTAGAATAGCAATGTTTGACACCGAATCTTTAATTGTTGCATGTGTGATAAGGTCCTTCTGTGACTGCAGATCTCTGAGTATGTAACAGACGTGTGCATGTAGAGCTTGCAAATGGGAAGAGGAGGGACCTGAGCAAGCCAGAACATCATGAGAGGTAGTGGCAATGTGGCCGGGGCAGTCGAAGGGAAACTGGGGGCAGGAGTTAAGAGCCAGAGCTGTCAAGGAATATACCTAGAATAGGAAGACAGTGTATCCCTGCAATCCTCAAAATTATACCTGCCTGGCCACCAAATACTGTGTCTGAATATAAACAAATTTAAAAGAGTAGAAGGAACACCATGGCAAAGAGGGGAAAACACATTTTGTGCTAGACTTGACTTAGTTTGACAACCTGGCCTTACTATTTCTAATTTTATTTCATTAGGCAATTTATTTCACCTCTCTGAATTTCAAGAAATTTTAGTCATTGTGATTCTGTTACTTAACATTCCTTTTAAAATTTTCATCTTAGTGTATGACATATATCTACAAAATATTACAGGACTCAGAAGAGGTCTATTTTATATATACTCTGCCATATTCAGATCTTTGCAAAAGCGGCTTCATATGTAAAATGAAGAAAATCATGTTGTCATATTCTCACAAGTCATTTGTAGGAAAAAATAACAAGTACCTTGTAAATGCTTTCAAGATGTGCAGATAAGCTATTATTGTAGGAGTTAGCAGCACAGATTCAATATGATAATCCCTGACTGATAGGATGAAAGGACCGTCGTACTTTTTGTTTTACTTTTTAAATAAATTGTCATGTTTTGCCACTATTTAGATAAAATGTGACAAAGTCAACCATAGTTCCCAGAAAAACCTGGATGGTTTTCACTTGACCTTGTATTCAGATGGCCTTTGGGATCTGTGGACTGAGGAACACCGTTGTTGGAAACTCTGAGCATGCCCTATCACCCACACAGCCTTGCCCTTTCTGGATTTTCAGCCACCCACCTACCACCCTGTCTGGTTCAGGTTTTGGTCAGTGTGGGAGCAGAGAGAGGAATCTGTTTGGCTGAATCATGAACCAGGCCTAGCACGTGGTACAAAACCAGTAAAAACCTATTTGTCCACGGTCTGAATTAGGACACAGCGGTACTGAGGGAGGAGGTGGAATCCCAGTTTTATTTCTCTTGGCAGCCCTGTTCCTTTAGATGGCAAGGGACTGGGATTCCTGGTGGTCAGGGAAGAAGAATGAGACATACAGGCAAGGGGGCGCTGATTGCTTCCATTTCACCATTCCCTTCCCCAGAAATGTTCTGTGGCCAAACCAAATCCCGAGACTCCCTGAAGACCCAGCGTACTCAAAGCCAAGAGCAACTCCCACCTCCCTGCTGCCACTTACCATCCCTAAAGGCCTATCTAACAGATCTGCTCAGGAAGCTTAAAAATAGTGGAGTGTGTGGTGACAAGCTTTGTGGATTTCCTTTGTAAAAATATCCTGAGCAGGGAAATAAACCTTTCAGCAGCTTATTTTTCCACTGCTCTAGGGAGCAGCTTCCATATTCTGCTGCCATAAGCACTTTGGGAGTAGTGTGGATGGTGGAGGCAAAGGTGCTGGGGAGAAGGGCAGGACCAACTCAGGGCTTGGGTAAAAGTCACTCAGTGGAGGGGACACATGTCTTGATGGGAGAACCAGATGGGCGATCTAGGCCAGTAACTTGTAGGATGCAGAGTGTTATGATTTGCGTCTAGATGTCCCCCCAAAGCCTCATGCAGTCATAGGTGGGGCTTTTCAGAGGTGGCTGGATGTAAAGTGTGGGAAGCTGGGATTGATTCACGGTGGAATGCTAGGATTAAGGACACTGGAATTAAGGGGGTGAGTGCCACTTGCTCTAAGGGTGGGTAGCCTGGATAAAATATAAGGGACAGAAAGAGGGTCTTGTCATTTGTTGCTTGCTGGTTGCTACCTCACCAGTTGCTGCCTTCTGCCTGCCCTGCTTTGCCATGGACAGTTTCTTCTCTGCGATGCCCTTCTGCCCTGGTGCCCTGCCTTGGAGCCAGCTCATTATGGACTGAACTTTCTACAGACTGTGAACCAAATAAACCTTTCTTCCTTTAACTTAGGGTGCCAGATATTTTGTCTCTGCAACGAGAAAAGTAACTAAAAATATATAGAGTGACATGATGTGGTCCACTAATATTCCTTCATATTCTGAATTCAGAAGAAAATGCAATTCCAAGCTCTTGAGTTTTGGTATTTAAGGGTCTTGTGAACGTAACTCTATCCATTACCCAACATTGTCCCTGTAAGGCATGATAAAGCTTAATTATTAGCATTTGTCACATCACATAATGATGCGTCATTTCTACATACCTTCTCAAACTTTGTTCCTTTTGCCAGGAAAGACCTTGTCAACCCTGGACCCTCATCATCTTCCCCAAACTTCTATTCAACCTATTTAGTCATTAATATCCAGTCTCAAAGCCGGCATTCCCATTGAAACTTTTCCTGATCTAACAGTTGATTGTCATATTTTCTAAGCAACACCTTTTGCATTTATCAAATAGTGGTGTTCCCTCGCAGGGTTTATGTTTTATACATCTTGATATATTTGTAACCTCTCATAGGATCTGGCAAGAGCAATTAGTGTCAAACAGGCTAATGGAACAACCTAAAGACTAATTTCTACCAAAGAGGAGAGAGAACTTCCAGCTTGGGTAAATTCAGTTTCCTATGGAGTCGAAATTTTGTGAAACATTCATGTCTACTTTTGACCAATGGTCATGTCCTTCATAAATCTCTCCTTTAGAAGTTGTCACAAATAACAGTAAAGAATTTAGAGGACTTACAAGTTAACAAAGAACCTTAACATCATCTTTTCCTTCCCAGCACTCCCTTGAATTAAAATGCTCTGGTGCCATTTTTTAAAAGTGAGAAAACAAGTTTCACACTGGAGACAGGCGAAGAGGAGAGTAAAGCTGGGCTTATTACCAGGACTTTTCTCTTTTCACAAACAACTGAAAGTACTGTGAACCGAGCAAATACATGCAAACTGCTAACGGTTGTTTAAATCATTATTGTTACTATAAAATATATAATATAAAAGATATATAGGACTTTGCTTTTCCAAATTCAAGATCACTGAACGATTAGGCATGAATCAGAAGGGGGTAAGATATGTTCATCCTGGGTCCACCCTTGTTATTACTATGGCTTTACTGATGGGTGTTATCTACAGAGAACTATTACTAAGACCCAGAGCAGCATGTTTGTTCAGAAATCAGGCTCTGGACGCAAATCCTAGTTCCCTACCACGTTGCTGCACAGTCTGACTCACGTTGCTTAATCTCTTTATGCCAGAGTTTCCTAATCTTTAAACTAGTGGCTTAATAACCTAATACCATATAAAACATTAGATGATCTGTGAGTGTTACCTACTATGTGCCTGATATTTATCATCTCTATCTCACCATTGAGAGACCCCAGAGGCTCAGAGGTTACCACTTTTTCCTAGTGGGAGTGCTGGGTTTTTAAATCACAGTCTTTCTGTATTTAAAAGTCTATGTATTTTGCCTCTCAGGACAACAAAATACCCAACTATAAGTTTTTCTCTGAGGCTTCCAGAAGCAATGTTCCATTGAGACTCCACTGGAGGGGTATGTAATTTAGATAATCTATGAGCCTCTGGTGGCAAGATTGATAATCTGGGGTCCCTGAACTTCAGACCTGACGCTGTACATTCTATGTGGGTCTGGATGTAACTTAGATAAATACCCAGAGGCTTGGGATTTAGACTGAAAATATTTGGAGCCGGCAAGTCTGGTCAATTAATATGTGCTTGGGAGGCATTTTCAAAGCTGAAAGACCTTTCATAGATGCCAAGTGCTATTAATTATTAGTATGCAAGTAGATCTTGCTAGTAAAATAAGAGATGCCCAAATTTACAAACAGGCATGTGCGTCCTCTGGTAGTGAAGGTGGAGGTGCCAACACTTCCAGCTGTGAGGGCAAAATTAATGTAGCAAATGGATGTTCCTGGGGAGTGAGGCCAGGAGAGAGTGGACCTCAACTTTGGACAGTATAGAAATTTGGTCTTGCAGGAAAAGAGTCGTCCTCAGTCTTGCAAGCGTCCTGCTCAGAGGGTAAAGGTCTTGGTGGGCCACCCAAAGAGAATGAGTATGTTAAGCATTTATAGCCTGAGTTGAATCAAAGTAGGAGAAATATGGTTAGTGCTTAGTCGAAGGGTAAGGCAGGGCCATAAATGGGAGAAAAATGAACCCTAAGCTTAGAGACGGAAACGATATACAACCTGTCAGGAAGTTGAGTCCAGGGTAGGTCTGGAAAGTGGTTCAGGAGTGATGGATGATGTGAGGGCCTGGCAGCTCTGTGAGCACAGGATGTTTGCTGCTCGGTGTAGGGTGACCTGGCCTCTGAAAGGCCCTGAGGAAGGTCTGTAGTTCCCTTTGCCTTTGGAACCTAACATATCCAGGTGGATTTTTTTTTTTTTTCACTTTTAGGCATATTTCTGAGCATGCATGAGAGACGGGGGGAGGGGAGAGAGAGAGAGAGAGAAGAGGGAGGGAGGAAAAGAGGAGTCTAGTTTTGGTGTTACACAGTCTAAGTTTAGCCTACGTCCATTCACCAAGGTATTCTCTGTGACTGTGAACAAAGTAGTTCTTTTCTTTCATCATCCATCTCTGATCAAGAAAACAAGAAACGAACCCCAAATATTCCTTTAAGTTTTCTTCCAATGCCAATTTCCCAAAATTTATAGAATTGGGAAGTCCTCTCTTTTTTATTAATTCTGCAGAACCCAAGGATTTCCTGGGATATCTTAAGGGCCAGTCCAGTCAATTTGGGGATACCTGGTCAGTGGGGCTTTATTCAAAGGGACACTTTTGGTTTTACTCTTTTAAGGGTTCATTGAGATATCATGAGCTAACCTGTAGGAAGAAAATGATGTAGGAACACACATTTATTTGTACATATGGTTTATTTCTTTTGTTGGATTTAATTTTGAATGAGTTTAATTCTTTAAAAGAAATTTATGGCTGATTACAAAGATTAACTGTGTAAATAATGTTCACTTACTGTTTTGGAATATCAGATTTTATTAATAATAATTCTAATAATATCATGTAGGAATTCATAAAATCTAGTTGTTTGCATATTTTAAAGTGGCCAAGAAAACTATCTATGAACTAGGCCTTTTCTTTGTATTATCTTTTACTATTATTTTTAAGTATCTTCTTTATTTTCAACTATAAAATGAATAAATGTTTAGTATTGTACCATTTTAAATATTTACCTTTTCTCCCTTTTTATCCTGATCAGTTTGGCAGGCTGATTGACTTTTGAGGTCTCTTCATCCACATGTCATAGAAAATAACCTGCATGGGAATAAATAGGAATTTAAATTCGCCAACCTATTTCAGGAAAAAGTGCTTCAATCCAGCAGATACTTCTTAAGTAATTACAGCACCAAGTCCTGCACATCATTCTTGCAACAGAAACATGAACCAGAAATTAATCCTGGTGCCTGGCGCCTCAGACAGTAGAGAGAGACCCAGGCCACAAGAATAAAATATTTTAAATACAATCTGATAAACTGCTCAGTGGGAGTAAATTATAGGATGCTACAGAGGCAAGGAGAAGATATTCCTAGCCTAGATGCTTGGGATTAGGAAAGCCTTCTCATAGGGGACACAGAGTTTTAGTCCTCTAGTATAAAGGTTTGGGGTATTTTTGAATGTGGAAACCTGGAATTGAAGAGTGCGTGTAAGGGAATAGAAATTTTGTGCTACAGGAGATACAAGGTGAAATCTGGGGAATAACAAGAGATGAGATCTATAATGAAAGGCTGATCAAACTCTTCATTCTCTGGAAGACCCAGAAAAGTTTTAGACAAGATAAAATCAGATACATGTTTCAGAAAGATCTTTCTGGTATCAGGGTGGGAAGTGAACAGAATGGCTAAATAAGAGCAGGAAACTCGGTAAGAGGTTTTTTTTTTTAACAGTTCACCTGAGAACTAGTGGTGGCTGAACTGGGGAAATAGTAATGAAGAAGAAGATCAAAGTAATCATTACTAATTGGTGAAATTAACAAGATTAGTCCCAGGTGACATATAGATGGTGAAAGAGTGTGATTATCATTCCCAAGAGTCTGACCTGAGCCCAGTGTGCTTGGTGGAGCTTTTCCTCAGTACTGAAATAGTGAGGCTGTGGGAGACAGTGAGGATGAATTCAGAAGGAAGTTTTCCCAGGGAGTCTGGGGACTACAGCTTCTGACAGACCTTGCTAAAAATGAGCACATCACTCTTCCTTGTCTTTACGCTCTTCAGTTCTGTCACTAGGGTATCAGACTCACGAGAGGTTCCCAAGTACTTGCTAGTGGTCTCAAAATTGTAGTCACTGCTCCAGCAAGTCTGATGTGCAATCCAGGAATCCACATTTTCCAAAGTTTCCCGCATTACAGCTACTCAGTAAGTTTGGAGGTCTGTGGATCAAGAAATCCCTGAGGATACTTACAGCTTAGACATCTCTGAGTGTACTTTCTCCCTGGCTCTCTCCTTCCTGCCAATTCTGTAGTTGCAAGCTGGCATCCCTCTTGGCCTCCACAAATACCACCACTGCATGCCATATCCACAGTGTCTCACTTCCTCCCACCACCCCGTCTTTCCCTCCAAGCCCTGCCCAACAGGTTGAGCAGTCAGAAGCCAAGATGAATGCCCTTTAAGAAACTGGTGCACCAAAGAAACTCCCTATTGTTTACTTTCCCTTCCGAAGGGCATGCAGCTAATCTCCCAACCTATGCTTTATAATAAATCGCTTCCGTAGTTCACAGGCTGAAGGTTTTTTTTTTTTTTTTTTTTTTTTTCCCCCTGAGTGTGGTAGTCAGTGCATTAAAAAAGACTGTCTCTAAATTCGAAGTTTTAGTAGACAGGACACATACAGGAATTGTGCTTTTTTTCCCCAGCTATGTTGGGAGGACACATTACCTACCTACCCTCTCTCTGGATATTTTCACTGATCCCACTTCCTGCTGCAGATGAGTTCAGCAGACACGGCCTGCAGACACAAGGCAAAAAATCATCCAGTACATCTGAAAAAGCCATCAGGGTTGGGCCATCATCAGGGAGGCTTTGGGTGTTACTTCTTGCAACTTGCAAGCATCATTAATTGTACTGAGACCCCCAGGCTGCAGGGAGAAGGGGCTCCCCTTACACCATACATGAGGGCTTCTGGCTGCAGAGAGCTAGCACAGGTCTTCCCCTCACTGCAGAGCTCCAATCAGTTCTTGGCACCCAAACACAAAAGGGATGTGGAAAGCTAGCGGGAACTGCGAAGGCCTGGAATATAAGACCGATGTGCAAAGATGAAAGGTGGCAGGCTTGTTTGCCTGGAGGGATGGTGGGATGGCTTAATTATAACCTCCCGGTCTATAGTGGGTTCTCATATCTCCGATGAGGTAAACCCACTGCTGGATCCCAAGCTTTTCTGCAGTAGACGCATCTTGTTTATCTTTTATTCTTCCCATGACATCTGGGATGAAGTTTTGAATGAAGAAGTAGCCGAGGAAGTTGATTCAGCATCCGTATTCCCAGAGCTCCTTCTTATGGAGACAGCTTCTCTTGGAGGTCATTCAAACAATACACCAACGACAAACTGTATAATTGTAGACACATTTCAATTCGTCAGTTATAATTTTCCTATCAATAATGGTGGTTAAAATTCTGAACATGTAGGGCTGTTGGGGAGAATAAGAGAGAAATATATCTGTAATATATATATATATATACTATATATATATATATTACAGGTCTTGGCATGAAGGACTAAATTAAGCTATGGAGAAGATCTAGATAGACTATGGGAAACAGGTACACAGTATGATTTGAAGTCTCCATTGCCTCACTTAGTGCTGGCTTAAGAAGGCTGAGCAGGCAAGCAGAGCTCCAGGATTGAAGGGACAAGGTGATTTCTTCTACTCTTGGAAGAATTTTAGCTCTGTAGTTCGTTGTAACTTGGTGTTGTGGTCATGTGCAGTATATGTGTGTGATGTTTAATATCTACTAACCTGTTACATTCTGAGCTCCCTGGAAATTTGAATGCCATCTGATTCAAGTCTGCTCTCTCCATTGTCCCTGAAGGAGTATGTGGGTGAAGAGAACCAACAGTAACAGATGCCTTCTATAATCTGAGAAAGAAAGAAAACAAAGAAGCAAACACCAAACAAGCACACACCCAAAATTGTATTTCTTTCTTCTTGCTCCTTACATTCTAGTGGCAGAGAGATTTTCTCCAAGAAGCCTTCCCCTAACCATAATTTAAAAGATATTTTACTATTCCATTTTTAAATTTACAAACTGTAGAACATTAGAGACAGTGTTGAAGCCCTTTTCTCATACCCTGAAAGTTATCTCCTCCTGCCTACAGACAACAACCAACATCACTTTGGTATGTATTACTGCAGCCCTTAGCCTCTATGCTTATGAGATGTACCCACAAATAATACATCTATTTGTTATTTTTATAAATTTATATATTGATTGCACACTGCCTATTGACAATCTGTTTCCCTCTTTTATATTGAAAATTGCATTTTCTTGAGATCTAGCCATGTCTTTACAGATAGATCTAATTAATTCCTTTTGATTTTTGTTAAGTAGCAAATTGGATGAAGATACCACAATTTATCTGCCCATCCTCTGTTGAACGACATAAAAGTTGTTTCCGATTTTTCTCCACTCCAATGCTAGAATGAATATTTTGGGTCGTCAGTGCTTATGTGAGACATTTCTCGGAAGTAGAATTCTCAGTCATTGGGTATGCACAATTTAAATCTATGTACAGCCAAATTGCACTCTAGAGTGATTGGACTAATTTGCACTCCCACCAGCAGGGCCTGAGAGTTTAGTTTTCTCATGTCTTTACCAACAGTTGCTATTGACAGAGTCTTCAATGCGTGTCAAATTGTTTGGTACGAAATGGTATTTTGCTGTTGTTTTGATTTGCACTTCCTTTTTTACTAGTCAAGTTAATAATCTTTTCAGATGCTCATTGGCGCTTCTGAATTGCCTGTTCTTATCTGTTGTTAACTTTTAAATTACATTGTTGGTTTCTTCAAACTAATATACAATTTTGCTACCTATTCAGGATTTTAATGTATGTTGGTTTTATACATTATACATACCTTTTTGATGCCTGCCGATTTTCTTTTTTCAGTATGTGTCATGGTCTGTTTTGTTGTGAAGAACACTCTAATTTTGATATAGTTAGGTTTATCTGTGATTTCCTATAAATTACTAATTTACTGACAATGTGCGTGTGTGTGTGTGTGTGTGAGAGAGAGAGAGAAAGGGAAAGAGAGACAGAGACAGAAAGAGAGAGGGAGACACTGGGGAATGAACCCAGGAGAGCTTTATCACTGAGCTACATCCCAGCTTTATTTTCCATATTTTATTTTGAATTTCAAAGTTGCCCAGGTTAGACTTAAACTTGTAATCCCCCTGCCTCAGCGCCCTGAGTAACTGGGATTATAAATTTGTGCCACCAGGCCTGATTCAGCCCTTTTTATTTTATTTTATTTTTTTAAGATAGGCTCTCACCCAATCGCCCAGGCTGGCATTGAACTTTCAATTCTCCTGCCTCAGCCTCAGGTGCATGTAAGTTGTACCGCTATGCCCAATTAAATTACCGATTTTTAAAACCAAACCAAACCAAACCACTAATTTTTCTCACAATTCTGCTTCGTCTAGTCAAAAAGTATTATCCTAAGTCGAAGATGTAGTTCAGTAATAGAGCACTAGCCCGGCATATGGAAGGTTCTTGGTTCAATCTCCAGGATAAAAAAATCATTATCTTACGTTCTCTCTAATGTAAAAAAAAAATCCATTTACAGTTTTGCTTCATTATTGTTATTATGAAATGAGTCACAAATGGAAAACAATAATTTATTGCATTTTCTTTTCCTTCCACCTGATTAAAATGCCACTTCTATCATATGCTGTTTCTCACCTATATTTGAGCTTATTTACTTGAGCTCAAGTAGCATCGCATTGAGCCAGCTTTCTCTCTGTTCAGTCGGTGTTCCTCTGTTTACCGCTTTGCAATGGTCGTAATAGACAAGTGCTCAACTGCTGCTTCCAATTTTTATTTTCCCCAGAAGTCACCTGGCTGATCTTCACTGTTTGCCTGTACAGTCAGAGTTTAGGGTGAGTGTGTAGAGTTGCAGGGACAGAATCTTGTTAAGACTTCATCTGAAACCTCACTAATGTGATCTATTGCTGGTTTGGCTCTTTGTAACCACTTCGTTATCTTCAATATCTCCTGAGATGAAAGATGTACAACTCTCTGTATATTGATTTCTCCTGTGTCTCTTAGGAACATTTGAAATCTTCTCTATAAATTTTCATACATAAATATTTTAAAATTTACTCATACATAAATATTTTAAAATTTATTTTTTTTCCTATTTTTATTTATGTTTTTACATAAAAACATAAAAGTTGTTTACATTAATAAGGCACCATGTGGTATTTTCATGCACATACACATTGTGTAATCAGCTTAAACTATCTCTTCAAGCATTTGTTACTTCTATATGGCAAAAATATTCAAAATCCTTTATTATAGCCTTTAAGATATAAAGTACATAATTTTTTTTCAGTTTTTATTATTTATTAGTACATGCTCATAGTACATAATGATTACATTCCTCGTGGGGAATTGGTATGCGTACATAACACATCTCAACTCTTTTTTCATTGCCTTCCCATTCGCTCCCTTCCTTTCCCTCTATCATTTGCCCCCTTTCCCATTTGCAAAAGATCGATCTCCTTTTTTCCGTTATAGCACATAATTGTTACCTACAGTCACCCTACTGTGCATTAGCACACTAGCATTTTCTATTCCTACCTAACTACAATTTAGTTTCTGATTGTCAGCCTTTCCTTGTCTCTGTCTACATGTTATTCTTCTCACCATCTGGTAACCACCATTCTACTTTCAACTTCAATGAAGTCAGCTGCTTCTCACATATCGGTGAGATCATGCGGTGCTTGTCTTTCTGTGCCTGGAATATGTCACTTAACACAATAGTCTCCAGTTATATCCATGTTAATGCAAATGATAGGATTTTTTTTTTTTTTTTTTTTTTTTTTGTGGTGCCGGGGATCGAACTCAGGCCCTTGTGCTTGCAAGGCAAGCACTCTAATCACTGAGCTAAATCCCCAGCCCCGATAGGATTTTTTTTTTTTATGGCTGTATTGTAATTCATTGTGTGTATGTACCGCATTTTCTTTATCCATTCATTAGCTGATGAACACTTAGGTTTTTATTTCTTGACTATTGTGAATAGAATTGCAGTAAATATGTTGACATACTTATTTCATTTTCTTTGAATATATACTGAGGAGTGAGATTGATGGATTATATGGTAGTTCTTTTTTAAATTTTTAATTGCTGTCAAACTGGTCTCCAGAATGACTGCACTAATCTATATGCAACCAACAGTGTATGAAGTCTAGTTTTTCTCCACATCTTCACCAGCATTTGTTATCATTAGTCTTTTTGGTAATAACCTTTCTTACGGGGATAAGGTAATATTACAGTGTGGTTTTGATTCGCATTTCTCTGACGAACATCTTAATTTTTGCTATTATGACTACACTTAAGTTGCATTATTACTGATAGGAATGTATTTTTAAAAATATTCAGTCAAAGATCTCATAGTCACTTAATTAGTTTATAGTTTTTCTTATATTTATTATGTAAAAGCAATTTTTAATTCTTACTCCTTATTTCTTTTTCTTGTCTTATTATGTAGAACATTTAGTTGACTAGTAATCATGATTGTGGAGAGCATACTAGTATTGCTTCCTGGCTTTAATAGAAATGCTTTGAAAGCTTCACACTTAAGCATATTGGCAGTGAGTTTTGGCTAACTTCCTATTAGGAAAGAAAGTTTCTTGTCACAACTAACTTGCTATGAGACTTGTCATAATGAATCTTTAATTTCTTACCTAATATTATGTATGTACTGAGAGCCTCATTCATTTTCTCTTGGAATTTGCTTATATGTTGAATTACCATGCCTTAATAGATTTTCTTCTTAGTGAACCATTTCTCTGTGATAAATCCTAGCAGGCCATAATATTTGTTAATTTTAGTGCATTTGTTAATTTTAGTGCACAGTAGAGTGAACTATTACTTCTTCTTAAAATTTATGTTGTTTACTATGAAGATATCGCAGTACTTAACATTCTTGTCTTACACATTTTTAGGGGAGGGAGTCTGGCATTAGGATCTTTTCTGATCATTATACTTCCAGTCTCTAGTCTACTAGGCTGCTACTATAGTCTATAAAACTATTCCACCTATTATTTCCCCATACATCCTACTCATTAAAAATCATATTCCATCTTGGATGTCCTATAGTTATGTTCCATATTCCATGTACTGTGTGTAGATTCTCTTCTTTGTAAAATAATTGGCACTATCTGTGAAATTCACACCAAAAAGTATGTATGTGTCATTTTTTTTCTGATAAATACTTGTTGGTACCAATTGTGCTGTCAGAAGCAACTCAGATTCTGAAATGAAAAAAAAAAATCTAAAAATCCTTCATCCTGCCCCTCTAAGTAATGGGAAATGGTGAAATTTCCACATGAATCAAGGAAGAGTATACCTCCCATGATATATACCTCCCATGATAATAATTTATTAATGATTATTAGTGAAACTGTGTTGGGCACTGTGCTAGGCACCACATTATGTTGTACGATAGCTATGAAAATTATATGGGATGGACAGTACTGTTTTAAGTTTAGAAATAAAGCTTGCATTTATGGTGTGTGAAAAACTTGCCTTGAGGTACTTAGGCAGGAAAGTAGTGATTTCCACCCAGTCCTCCCTTACTCTGACACACATACTCCTCACCACTCAGCCACACTGCATTCACACCAGCTTTTGAAGACTCTAATCCACCCGTGGTAACTGCACTCCAGCACACAGCAGAGCTTAATCCAACACTGTGTGCTGTTGGCATATTTCTTACATCTTAGTTCTCTCTACTTAGCAAATTATGTTCTAAGACGTAACATTTTGCTGGTTTTGTCTTATTTATGTTTCCTTTTCCTTTTTTTTTTTTTTTTTTTTGGTGGTTCTGGGGGTTGAATCCAGAGCTATGTTCCCAGCCCTAATTTATTTTTTTGAGACAGGGTCTCACTAAGTTGTTAAGTGGCTGAGGCTGGACTCTCACTCAAGATCCTCCTGCTTCAGCTTCCCCGAGTGCTGGGATTACACGTGTGCCTCACCCAAACTGGCTCTTTTCTTCTTTTATTGCATCAAAGAAACATCTCCTCATGCTTTGCTATCTTATTTCTTCTCTTCCAGTCCTCTGTGTTCATTCTCATTTTGTAATCATATTTATCAGCATTTATTGATTTTTTTTTTCTTTTACATGAAGAAAAAAGAGCTAAAATAAATTTAAAAAGAGAAAGAAAAGAAATTGTCCTACATTGGACAATGCCAACTGGGATGTTGACGCTTGATTCTCTGACAGCGCTGGGGTCTTACATAGTGGCTTATGCTGGTTAGTGGTTGGCAATCTCAGAACTAATCTGGACACTTCCTCGTTCTGGGCCTTTCTGACAGGTGATGTGCCTCAGCCTTGTCAATGAGTTTCTCTGCCGGGTCAAGCATAAGACAGAATACAGAGACCGCGCTTCTTATAGTAGGGCACGTTTCTACATTTCTGTAGCCTGTTTGCTGTCAACCCTTTCTCTTCCTTTATGATATTTAATCAAAATCCCAGCTGAATGAGGTCTGGCCAGTCCCTTATCTTGGTTGAGGACTTGATGTTACTGTCAACACATCTGAATGGGAAGACAGCAATTTCTGGAGAAAGGGAAAACCTGAAAGGCTATTGAATGCCACTAGAAAGGTACTGTTTACGTAAAATGTATTTTCCTCTTACCTTTTCAATGGTTAATTTGCTACTAAATTGATGATTCCTTCTGCAATTATGATTTTTATTCAATAGCCTTGGAATATCCTTGGAAACCCAAGGCCAGCCAATAAATTTGATTTTCACTGGTAGAAGTTCAGGATCTGTGAGTCTATGTGAAATTTGGTCCTAGGTGTATACCTAGAAAATAACAATTGCAATAATTGTGTTGTTACACTTTCTCCTTCCTTTGCAGCTCAGTTTAAATGACGTGCTTCTGCCAATTTTTTCTTAATGTTCAAATTGCAATGTTGTGCCCAACATCTCACATCAAGAACGCTTTTACTTAAAATGTTCCATGTGGTGCTGGCTTTGGACCCTGTACAATGAGAATCAGTGCAGTTCGAGGACAGGGTATGAATTTTGAGGCAGGATAGAAATGGGTTTGGATTCTGTTGAGGATGTTTACTGGGCGATCTTGGCATCTCAATATTTGCCTTTCCATTATATGATAATATTCAAACTAAGGGATGATAATGTGCCCTATCTCATTTGGATGTTAGAAGAATTCAATGAGATCACACATATATTAGACTTGGTGCATATGAGAAGCAATCATTACGTATAATTTTCCCATCCTGTGAGTTTATCACCATTATCACAAGTACATGTCAAGAACAGAGTTACAGAAAGATGAATCTATCTTTCCATAACACTCAGCGTGCAACCTAAGGGCTTTTCAACAGAAGGATTTGTCTCATCATCTGGCAAGCTTATTTTTGACACTTAGCCAAACCAGTAAGTTTTACTCGAGTTAGTTTTATAAAGTATTATTCTGTTTCACATAGGGGATTGTCCCTAAAATGTACTTAATGATTTTAAAAATTAAATTTTATTTTATAGATACCTGGAGAACTCATTACTAAAACAAGTCATGTGCTTAACCATTTTGTGCAAAGTAAAGAATCCTGGAGTGAAAGGAGTATTCGGCTAGAGCTCTTGGCTAGCGTGATTAGCACTGGCTTCAATTCCAAGCACTGAATAAAAACATAAACAAGTAAGCAATAATAAAAATATAGGACCCTTTTGGAAACTGAGTAATATTTTGCTAGTTAAGGTATTTATATTCAGATACTGTGCTTTTAAAAGAGAAGCCAAATTCATAGACATAAGTACCCTAGTCTTTACAATCATATATATATATACATATATATATATGTGTGTGTGTATATATATATATATATATATATATATTTTTTTTTTTTTTTTGCTTGTGTGCCAGGAATTGAGTTCAGAGCCCTCACATGGTAAGTGAGAGTTCTACCACTGAACTACACCCCTAGTCCCTCTTATACAATCTTATACTTCAGACTCTTCAGTTAAATCCTGGAAGCAGTCTATATGTCTATTGACAGATAAATGGATAAAGAAAATGTGGTATTTATATAAAATGGAGTATTCTTTCTTGAGAACAGTATGCTATATTTAGCAAGGCAGTAAACTTAAGATGTGTACAGTATTTATGCTACTTTCGTGCTTCTTTTTTTATTTTTTAACCAAGAACATTTTTTAAAATATCTTATTCATTTTTCATTTTCCTATGGAATATAGATCTACAACTCTGAGGCTAGCTTCAGTGAGGTTTTGAAGGAGTTAATATTTTCCCTTTTTTGATGGAAGATGAAATGTAGATGTAGCTAAGAGCCACAACGCTGAGTATTTATTAAACACACCAATTTCCCTTTCATCTTGTTGGCCAGTGTTCCCAGCCATAATCTAATTTCCTCTAAAATTTTCCATAGAGTAGAATGGTGGCTTCAAATCCTAAAATGCTGAAGGAATCTTTTAATGACCAGTGGCGAGCTTCTGTGGACTCATCCCAGAACTGGTAATGAGTGTTTGGAGAAAATGCGTGGGCAGACTTCAAGTCTCACTAACATGATCTGCTACTTGCAGCCAAGTACTTCCTGGGGGCAAGTGGGAAGTTCTAGATGGCTTTTAAGGACTATTTATTCCAGTTGTTAAGAATGTCACACTCTGTCCTGTTCTAGAACTGACGGTGCAGTACTTCTCATTCTGGACATCCATTTGGCAAATAAAAGAGAGTGGTTATAAGAAGGCAGAAAGCCAGTGGGGATGGCGTGGTGTGATGTATTGACTCTATTCACTTATTCAACTTGAATTTTCCAAGAGTGCGCTGCACACAAGGCTCTTGTGTTCTACAATCAACTTGAGGATTGGCCTTAACTAAAACATAAATGTGGGGGAATACATAAACAAGTAATTATGACATTGTATGATGTTTTCCATACTAAGGATAGGTGTATAGAGCACATCTATAAAACTAAGAAAGGAAGGGTATTGATCAATAAGTGAAGCTTATTAGGTGACAATGAAAATCACTATAACTACCAACATTCATTGATCTCTTAATGCTAATTGAAGTGCTATGATCTGTACATGAAATATTTTTATTAGTGCATACTAGTTATATGAAATAGTGGGCTTTATTTCAGCTTATTCATATGTGCATAAAACATATTTTGATAGTTTCTGCACATGAATTATTCCAAGTCTACATCACCAGATTTGAAGTCCTCTCTAATGCCAAGAAATGGCTCATAGACTTAAGAGTAATAGCAAATAATACGAGTTTTAGAAGAAAATTTAGGAATAAAATCTTTGCCACTTGAGTAGGAAAAAACATTCCTAGAGGAAATAGGAAAAAGTATGAGGCACAAAAGAAAAAATTAATAAATTAGACTTCACCAAATGAAAACATTTCTTCTCTCCCTAAGTTACTAATACATAAATGGAAAGGCAAGCTACATACAGTGGTATCTCAGGTCATGAACTTAATTCATTTCATGGTTCTGGGAAAGATGGTTGCAGTGGTACATCACCCGAAGCAGAGTTTGTAAACAGAAACAAAATTTTGCCAAACGTTTCTGTTTGCAAATCAAATTGTTCTCAAATAAAAGCATTCATGAACTGAGGTAACATTGACTATAAAACATTTTTGGAATACAATGGACAAAGGACTTGAATCTTGTATTAAGAAATTTTACAGCTCAAAAATGTGAAATTGGGGCTGAGGGTTTAGCTCAGTGATTAGAGTGCTTGTCTTGCAAGCACAAGGCCCTGAGTTCGATCCCCAGCACCACAAAAAAAAAAAAAAAGTGAAATAGAAGCTCAATAAAAATTGTCAAAGTATTTAACAGATAGTTTGCAAAAAAAACAGGAAATCTAATAAGCTTATGGAAATATATTCAACATCATTATGTATCATGGAAATGCAAATTAAAACCACCGTGAGATACCACTAAACAGCCGTTATAATGACTATACCTAAAAAGACTAATACCAAATTTTGGTGAGAAATGCAACAAATGAAAAGTCCGATGTTGCTAGTGAAAATACATAGTAATTTGAAAAACAGGTTGACAATTTCTTATTATTTTTTTTTGTTTTGATCATTTTATCCGCTTTTTTAGTGCTATAAACATTCATAAGTAGTACCTTTTAAAAATTTTAAACTTGTATTAGTACATTTTTGCAGTACATGATGAATTTAGACATTCACTTACTAGGATTGCTAGGATTCAGCAGTTTCCCTCCTAGCTATATGCCTTAGAGAAATGTAAACGTATATTCATGCAACGAGTAATACTTGAATGTTATAGAGGCTTTTTTAATGATAAACCCCAGCGAGAAATGATCTGATGATCCATTAATTGGTGAATGGATAAGCAAATGGTGGTGTATCCACACAATAGAATATATTGTGCTGTAAAATGAACCAGGTACTGATGTACACAACATCATGAATGAATCTTAAAAATATTATGCTAGTTGAAAGAAGCCAGACTCAGAAGACTGTGCATTGTACAGTCCAAATTTCATGCAATGCAAGAATAGGTAAAACTATATTGAAAGAAACAGCTCAAGGAGAAAGAGCAAAGATTTCCTGCTGAGGAACACAAGGTATTTTTCACATGACAGAAATGTTTTCTAGTTTATGATTGTAGTGGTGGCTTTATGAATTTATGCATTAGTCAAAACTCATTGAAATATGTACTTAATATTTTGTAATGATTTTGGTGGTAGTTCCCCAAATCTATACATTTATCAATATTCTTTGCAATATATAGTTAACATTAATTTTAATGTACGTAAATTATACATAAAACTGACTTAAGGGCTGGGGATTTAGCTCAGTGATTAGAGTGCTTGCCTTGCAAGCACAAGGGCCTGAGTTTGATCCCCGGCACCACAAAAAAAAAAAAAAAAAAACCTGACTTAAGAAAGCTAATTTCTAAAGGTCATACATGCTTCAAGTGATACAAGTCTGTAACTCATTGCACAACTAATAGAAAACAAAGTTATAAATTAAAAATAGATTGTTGTTTCAACAAATATGGAGTTACTACTTATTATATGATCCAGATTTAGCCGGCATTCAAGACAATGCTGTGAACTAGACAGTGTTTGGGATGGGTGAGTAAAGAGACAACTAAAACACCTGACATGGTGTAACTGGTATGATACAGAGAACCGCAAGGTGCCGTGGTGCACAGAGAAGGGGAACACAGCCAGCCTGTGGGTGGGTTAGGAAGCGGAATATCAGATGAAAATCAGATGGAAGAATGTATGTTGAGCAAAGGAGGGTGGACGGAGGGAAATTATCCTAAGGGAGAGTGAATGACTGCAACATACAGGGAGAGAGCGAGAGAGGATCTCTCGG
Organism: Hystrix cristata; assembly: GCA_004026905.1. Classification (NCBI taxonomy): domain Eukaryota; kingdom Metazoa; phylum Chordata; class Mammalia; order Rodentia; family Hystricidae; genus Hystrix; species Hystrix cristata. The sequence continues at coordinate 63,710 of PVJO010003054.1, forward strand.
TGAAAGGACCCTTGATATGAAGGCATATTCAATATATAGCTGAAAATAGAATTTAATAATTGTTCCATATGGGAAGTAAGGCAAAAAAAAAAAAAACAAAACAAAGAATGTTATGAAATTGAAATACAGAAACAAAATAAATGGGTTTGTGAGAGGTTGGCAGGGGGAAAATGAGTCAAAATTATTGAATATAAAGTGCCTATGGGACATCTCAGTGAAGTCAGTAGAGGGCCATTGAATATAAAAGTCTGGAACAGAAAAATACTGCCCTGAGACAGAAATGCAGGTTTGGGAGGTATGAACACACTGGAGTCATTACCAAAAATGAGTTCAACCAGAGAGCCAGGAAAACATGAAAGAAGAGGACCCAAGATGAGGAAAGTGATGAATAGCTCTACAGCTAGGAGAATAACTAGGAGACTATGATGTCCCAGAAGCCAGGGGAAGAGCAGTTTTGAGTGAACAATAATATTAAATTTCAGAGAAGTCAAGTAAGGTAAAAGATGAAAAGTACATGTGCAGTCTGGCCAGGAGGAGGTTAGCAGTCAATTGTCAAGTGTGGCTTCGGTGGTGTGAAAGCAAAGAGGACACCAGATACAGAGGTCTGAGAAATGAGTAGAAGATAATGCAATGGAGTTATAGAACCTTCTTTGTAAAATAGAAGAGAGAGAGAGAGAGAGAGAGAGAGAGAGAGAGAGAGAGAGAGAGAGAACCCTGATAAGGACCTCGGACTTAGAGACAATGCCTTGTCTATGTTCCTGTAGCACATAGTCACTAGAGAGAAGCAGCTGGGTGGAAGAACATCCTGGAGAAGGCAAGAAAGGATAAGATTCAGAGCACGAGATCCATATTTTGATAAGAAAGAGGATAGTTCTTCCAATCCATCAAAAGGGGAGGAGGAAGGAGTGAGCAAAGATGCAGATACGTGTGTACATTTTACGGCAGGAAGTTGGGAGAGTTTTGACTTCCGTTCTCTAGTGAAGTCAGAGTCATAGGGAGACTAAAGGAGAAGTGAGGTCACATGTCTGAGTGCAGAGGAGATGCTGCCTCAGAGAAGGGGAAAGCACTGCCTATAAAAACAGAAGCAGTTCCTGGGCATTATGAAGGGTCTATTTAAAGCTAAAGATCATGAAATAAGATAACTTCCAATTCAGAATGAGTTTTGTTTTTTTTTCCTGCACAATTACTAAGGAATCCAAGTGCAGGAGGGAGGAGATACCAAGTTGTGTTTCATCAGGTTTTGGGGTTTATATGGAATTTACAATAAGACATAATAGAAGAAGTTCAGGATTTTGAGAAAATCAATTAGTGTGATGGTCAGCGCAATCTTACCTGCATAGTGAAGGAAATGGATGCAGGGTGTTTTGAGAAATGAACAAGAAGTAGAGAAGCCTAAAACCCTATAACATGAAATATTGGGGAAAAGTGAATTGACATAATGTAGCCAAAGTCAAAAGATGGTGCTCACTGAAAATGAAGAGGACAAAGAATCTGAAAGACAAAGATGGCAGAAGGATTACCCAAGGCTAAAGTCATCAAGAACGATAGCAGTGCATAGGGTGGGAAGAAAGATGGAAAGGCAGGGGCCAGCCTTTGCAGATCAGGAGGTACGACAGGACCAGAGTTATGTAGATGGCAGTCAGAGCTTAGGAGGAATACAGCAAGGCTGAAAACCAACAGCTTGAGTAAGTGGGAGCAGTATATAAGGACTGAGAAATCTAATCCAGGAGTGGCTCTTAGAAGCAAAGAGGATACAAATTCCCAGCCTTTGATGCCACGGGAGATGGGAGGAATATCATCTTTTCTTGAGGGGTTGGTTGTGTGGCTCAAGTCACTTGGGGGCACTGAGATTTTTCTAGCTTAGTGTCGCTGATGTGAGAAGAATGGAAGCTTTTTGGTGACCGGAAAGCCTGCAGGACGAATGAGCAAGTGGTCTGGTTGTGGAGGCCATGAGCTCTGTTGCTTTCTCCATTAGGTAATAAATAAGTATTTTGCTTGTCGAATAACATAGTATAGCTATGAAATAAGTAATTGCGAGAAGAATATTGTTATCATAGTTGTAATTCTAGGTATATGTGATTCTGGACCCCAAAATATAAGTATCATGCTTAATGAGATAACATTTCAGTTAATCTGGGTAGAGCAAAGGTAAAAGTGTGATCATTTGCCGAATAGAAAAGATGAAATCATTCAATGAGAAATAACTTTATTTCTCTAGGCAAAATCTTAGACAATATAAAATGTCAAAGAACCTAACCATCAGAGTGATGTTTCTACTCTTTAAAAGTAATGGGTCTAGAAATACTAAATGATTTAATTTTTCCTTTATTGACAAGAGCCATGTGTGTAGAAAGTGGAGCTCTGGGGAAAGAACTGGACCCTTCCGACTCTATAGAACGCCCCAGCCCTGGTAGTACAGTCTGCTAACTTTTGATGAAAGGCTCGTATTTTTGTAACAGACAGCAGTGTCCAGAAGTAGATGTACCGCTCTGAGTTCCAAGTAGAAAGCAAACATTACTTGGAAGTGGAAACTTTCCTGAATTCACTGCACTGATGAAGGTCTGCTTTTGGAGTCTTCATGTAATTGAGAGTTTTTTCTACCTCTTCACACCCTGGATCACTCCCAAGAGCCTTTCAAAAGGAAACAGCCTGCTTGGTGGCCATACTGCCTTTCCTGAAGTTATAGGAGATAGATTAGGCAATTTAAAATACAGTCATTTCCCTGAACTTAATTTAACCCCTGCACATAACTTCTGGGAGCTTGTTCCTTGCTCTTGACATTGCTTGTCCCAGAGGCTTCTCTTCTTCAGAAACTACTCACTTAGATCATACTACTTTTTTTTTAAACCCTGATAGCTTGTGGCATACTTTTGGTTGTTTACATTTTGTACATTTTTCATAGCCCCAAAGGTTTGCTCCAGATTCTGCACATACATTCGTTTTGTAAGTAAATACATTCGTTTAATTTTGTAGTGAGTTAGGAGGGGCGAGTATCTGGCTTTCCCTTTTTCTATCTGATAGTATACAGCAAAGAGCATAGACTCTGGAATCAGACTACCAGACACTGAATTACAGTACCGGAACAGTCAACATGATCTTGAATGTGTTTAATCTCTCTGTGCCATGATTTCCATCTGCATAATGGGGGTAGTGCCCTAATGTAGTTTTTGTGAGGATTAAATTAGTATGAGTTGTTATTACTTACCTAACCATCTTTGCCTCCACCATTAGATAGAATGCTTCCTGGGAAGATTGGTGGAGCTTATTAAATTCTCTTGAGGCAGCCGAGATCTGGAAAGTTACAGATGCCTAAAGATGTCAAGCTGTTATCATAGATGCGATTGTCAGCGTCCCATGGAATATGAGTAGGATTTATCATTTCTGCTCCTTAAATTGAATTAGTGAGATGATTAATATGATGAACGAATGGAGAGGTCATCAGAGTGGAGAGAAGTTGAGATTGGATGCTAAAAGGGGTTTGTGAAGCACCTTAGTAGTAAGGTGGGGAAAAATATTTCTAGAACGTTCTGCTCTCATGATAGCTGTTTTCATGGTGGCAACAGAGATTTCCCCACTGGGCCCTCTCTTTCTATCAGTGTGTAAATTTCATTTTTCAAAAATGTGAATGGAATTTTTAGAGACTCAGAGGAACAATTATTTTTTCCTAGTTGGGTAATAATGGACTAAATGGTTGTGCCCATTTAGACACAAGCTCCTAAGCAACAGAAAGCACTGTGATCCCTGGGAATCTGCAAAGCACTGGAGAAGAGTGTGGGTGCCCGTAAGATGCTCAGGTGGGGAAGATGTCAAGCTAACTTTGCTGAGATCTCAAAGCCAACATTTACTGAGAAGCAGCTGCATGGTAATCACTGACCAGTCGGCTGAGAACCCAAGCCCATCAGTAACTTCTCAGTGTTGTGTCAATGCTGTGGCACATCTAGGTTCCCAGCCCACAAGGGACGAGGTTGGTGAGCCGCAAAGTCAGGCAGGGATCTGCTCCCCACTGTGATCTAGCCACCACATTCTGTTGCTGTAACTTCACGAAATGCTGGCAGCTTCAGGCTCTATGCTGGTAGAATTCCATAACATAGATACATAAATTAGATTTCATTTAATCTTTCTGACAACTCCAAAAGGCAAATTGTGCTTCATTTTGGAGAATAAGACCGTGAGGTGAGGAGATTCGCATTTACAGGTGTGGATAGATTTTAGCGTCTCCTAAGTTAAAACTTGATTGCTCGGTGGTTTTGCCAAGTTCTGTCTGTTGGACATTGAGCAAAATACCCAACTTCTAGGAGCTTCTGACTTCTCGGAACAAATAAGTCTTGCAGGATCACGGGAGGGTTACAACTGAGGGCCAGTTTCTTGGAAATATCAATAAAACACGGATGTCATTCTTTTGTTATTCCTTTGCAGACAATTTTTCACACTTGTAGACATTAAATAGTAATTCAGAGAGAAAGATTAAGTGAAATTATCTTCCTAACCTGGGCTATCATCATCATGTTAATTCTTGCATGTGGTTTACAATGAGTCCTTGTTTCTTATGCGGAAAAATCTGCTTCATTCGTCAGTTCTGCCAAGTTCTTATGAAAACAAAAAGGTGAGGAAGCAGGAGAAAAGAAAGAAAAATATCCTTCGTCTAGTCATTTGCTGTTGACATTATTGATTTTGTCTCCAAATGAAACTGTTAAAGCTTTAGAACTACATTGTTCCTACTCAGAAGGAATTTGAACTGGGCTGGAATTAGCTGGTTCTGAACTGGAGGGTTTAGATCGTCTCAGAACCTTTCATGGGCCAGTACAAGCAGGGTTCTCTGGTTTATTGTTCTCTTTTGAAAGAAGTTCCAGGTAATAGAGAAAGATACTCCTCCAGTATTTTCTGGCTCTAGGCCCCTGCCCCGGTCACATCAGTGGAACAAGGGGGTAAGTATCCATCTTCTACATGTAGAAACAGAGAGAAAGCTGCAAGTGGGACTCTTGATGGAGAAACCCTCTGTGCACTACAGACCAAGGTCTATTTCCTTCCTCCTGAGGCTGAAATGGGGAGGGATGGAGGGCCTAGCCTAGGCCTGAACTGGATGAAAGCGTCTTTGTGAAAAGAAGGTCATTTATCAAGGCAGGGCATTTCAGGGAATGATTTAACTCTAGAGACAGTGCTGCTTACAGAGATTTTACAGCCACGTGCACACCTTTGCCAACCACTTTGCAAACGTGTAACTGGTGGACACTTTGCTGACCTGGGTGGGATTTTTTTGTTGCGGGGGGGGGCTTTCTCTAGATTTTCAAGTACCTCATTTTTATTGCATTTGAGGAATTACGTAGGAGGGAGAAGAAGAAGAAGAACAACAACAGGAACAACAACAACAAAAACCCCAAATAACAAACAAAAAAAAAACCTTAAAAAGAGAAGCATTTCAGGGAATTTAGCCAATGTTCCAAAAAGCCGTGTTGATGAAATAGCGCAGTTCAAGTGAAAACAAATTGAGTTTGGAAAAGAAAATTTCCTCCACCCAGTGGCAGTTGGAGCTTCCCTTCTGGGTTACTTCTAACTTCCTGGAGCCACGTTTACTTTGCTGAGCAGACTAAGTTATTTAATTTGCCAGCCTCTCCTTGGCCGTGCCAGGCCTCACTCAAGGAAGCTTTCCAGGGCCACAGAGGCTCACCAAGGCCTCCATCTGCCTGACTCATTCCCTGGGGGCCGCATATCCACAGGGTGGGGTTCTCTTCCTAATTCAAGACTGTTCAAAGCCAGGGAAGAGCATTTCTCTTTCCATCCACAAAATAGGTCAGAAAGATATCATAATAGCAACAGCTGAGTGCTCCTTGCATGTAGCAAGCATGTGCTAAGAGCTTTATGCTAATGAATATGTAAATTCTGCAGAACTGTATGATACAGACAGCTAATATTTTTCTGGCTTTACAGATGAGGTACTTGAGATTCAGAGCGTAACTAATTTCATTATATATGCAACTGTGTTGGCCTTTGAAATCAGGCAGTCTGACTTTAGACTTGGCTTTTAGCACTCAGTTTTGTGTCTGGCAGTGTTGAGTGTTATTGCAGTTCCCCATTGAGCTGTTCACTCAGCACTGAGTTTGGGGCTAAATGGTAGGGACACAGTGCTGTGATCCCTTTCAGAAAGTCACTACTGAGAAGGAGCCGGAATTCTAGAGAGGAGACATTCATATGAACAAAATCATTAGAACAGAGAGACGGTATGTGTCAGCAAGGTTTAGAAGCACTAAGGAAGAATGAAAATTGGCTCTGACAAAGAAAGAGACCCCATAAAAGAAAGTTTGAAGAGCAGATAATGCTTGGATAAGAACCAAGGGATACAAAAGCGTTTATCTAGAGCATTAGTGAGAAAGACACCAATAGGGGTAAAACCACAGAGACTTGGACCCGAAGAACACGCAGACGAGTAACAAGAGTCTGGAATTGCTTTAGTGCCAGTGGAAAGGGAATAGGGCAGAGAATGTCAATCAATATCTAATTTTGTAGCCTGCTTTGTATTTAGATAAACCAGTATTCTGATTTCATTTCTGGCCAATAGAACGAGATGGAAAATTATATCTTTGTCTTCTAGGTCTGCACCATAAACCCATTAATGAGCTATCCTTTCTCTCCTTCCCCATACTACAGGGTCTCAGAGTTCCCTCAGTCCAGAGCTATTGCCCAGGGCCATAATACCTTCTTTAACTGATCTATTAGATAGATATGAATGAGAAAATAATATTTATTTTGTTATGGTGCTTGGGATTATTTGGTGCAATCTTTAGCATATTCTGACTAACGACTAATACTGAAGGGGGGGGGAGAGGAGAAAGGAGAGAGAGGATATGACCTAGTTATAGAGAACTATATGCTTCAAGGGATAGAGTTTAAGATTTATCTGCAAGGAGAGTGGATGCTATTAGGAGAGTTTTAAGCAAAGGACTGGCTTATTCTGTGGCAGGAGTGTGCTTGGGGTGATGTGTGTACCAGTGTTGGAACTAGAGTCAAGCAGGTGGAGATGGAGGAGGGATATTTGGCTGGTGGTGCTACCCTTTGAAGTGTGTGCCTTTCTATCATCTTACTCTGTTCTGATACACTATGAACATGGTAGACACAAAGGCCTTGTAAAAAAGTCAACACAAGAACTGCATAAATGAATGAAGGACTTTATCACTGCCAAGCAGTTTATGACGGTCCTTTTGCTTGGTATTAATCTGCATCAACACTTCATTTAAAGCTTGCCACAAGGTGTTGGGGATTTAGCTCAGTGGTAGAGCGCTTGCATAGTGAGCACAAGGCCCTGGGTTTGATTCCCAGGACCTGCCTGCAAAACAACAACAACAACAAAATAAAACTTTCCATGTCTCAGGAGGTAAATACCATGATTCCCATGAGACAGGTGGGGAAACAGAATCTTAGCTTGGGACGATTTCTCAAAAAGTTATTGCCTCCACATTCTGGAGCTGAGGTTTGAATTCAGACATCTCTGACTCCTGCTTATATTCCTTTTATGACCCCCTTCTTGCTAAGTAATCTTTACATAAGAAGTCACATTTTGGGTTGAATTTAAGAGCCCCTCATTAGAGAATCCCTTATATTGCTTCTTGTTTGCTTAGCTTTGGTTTGGTGTATGCAGGGACAAGAAATGGTTTCTCTTATCTTTGATTCAAGGAGACTTAGAAAGCTTTGAGAGCTCAGATATGCTGAGCAAGGTTTCTTTTTCACAGCCAAAGGAATTAAGCCCAGAGAGGTGGGCAGGAAAAGGCTAGACAGGCCTGGTTAGACATTCCTTCCTTTTCCTGGAGATGCCCCCCAGAAAATATGTGACAAGGTCAAATCTCCTTGTAAACATGTGGTGAGGAACTCTAGGCAAAACCACTGATGGTATTTATTAGTGGCAGACTAATATCTCTGGAGCATTTTTAACAGCTTGCACCTTATCACTCTAGGATACTTATGGTCAGTAAGCCCAGAATCCAGGGGATTCACGGAGTGTGGCTCTCTGAAGATAGTCACGTAACCATGTCAGCTGCCCGTTTGAGAGATGCAAACTAAAACAACCCTGATATTCCACCTCACTCCAGAAAGAACGGCTATTATCAACAAACCAGCCAATAACAAATGCTGGAGGGTCTGTGGAGGAAAAGGAACCCTTCTCCATTGTTGGCGGCAATGTAGACTGGTGCAACTGCTATGGAAATCAGTGTGGAGATTCCTCAGGGAACTAGGACTAGAGATTCCATTTTTTTTTAAATTTTATTTTAATGGTACATTTTCGATATACATATTGATAACATTCATCATTGGGGATTTGTACCTGTACATGATATACCTTGTTGCTTCTTTTTTCCCCGTTCCCCTCCCCTCCCCCTCCCTATTTACAAAAGCTTTGTTTCCATTATTTCCTTCCATTTCTTATTTCTCTTGTCCCTCTGTTCCTTTCCCCTCTCCCTTGTTCCCTTGAGACCATACTTCTAAGTGAAATAAATCGGACATATATATTTAAATATCACATAGTTTCTCTGGTGTGAGAAACTGAAGTGTAAATAGAGATTCCATTTGACCCAGCTATTCCCCTTCTTGGTATCTTCCCAAAAGAATTAAAGGTATCATACCGCAGCAATATATGCACACCCATGTTTATAGCAGCACAGTTTGAAATAGCTAAATCTTGGAAACAGCCCAAATGCCCATCAACCAAGGAATGGATAAAGAAAATGTGTTTTTTTTTTTAATACAATGGAGTACTTCTCTGCCATAAAGAATGATAAGCTTGAGATATTCCTAGGTAAATGGAATATCTTGAGACCATACTCTTAAGTGAAATAAATTGGACACACATGTTTAAATACTGCATAGTTTCTCTGGTGGGAGAAACTGAAAGTGTAAGTAAAGACTAAAATGTATTATATTGGGAAAGAGAAGAAAATGTCCAAATGGGAAAGGGAACATGAGAGGGGGAGGGGAAAAGCAACAGAGGGACTTGAGAAATAAGAAATGGAAGGAAAAAGTGGAAACAAAGCTTTTGTAAGTAAGGAGGGAGGAGGAGGTGAGGGGAGGGGAGGGGAGTGGAAAAAACGAAGCAACAAGATATATCATGTACAGGTACAAATCCTCAATGATGGTTATCACTATGTACATCTAAAATGTACCATTAAAATAAAATTAAAAAAAATAAAAGTCACATAACTGATGTAGCTATTGAAGTCTAAAATGGAGATATTCTGTACCTGAAGCATTTGTTTTTCATACAAGTGATGTTTGTATGCACATTTTAGAAGCTCACATGTTAAATCTCAATCAGACCAAGTCCTAATGTGGCAAGAAAGAGCATAAGGAGTAGCAGTGATTCTCATGGGCACCTCTTTGCTTTCCCTGTGACTTGTGACTACTTGTAGGTTTGAAATTATGAGTAAATTTGATACTGGGTAACATATTAGAGTCTTTTGATGCTAATTTGAAAATTGAATTCTTGTGTTATCTCCAAAAGATACAGCCTTATCCAAGATCACATAGGTTAGCAGCAATGGAAGATCCAGTTTCAGACTCATTGTCTCCAATACTGATCAGAAATCAGTACGGGGTGGAGGTTTCCCCTGTTCTATATTTTCCCCGAGTTTTTCTTCTCTTACACAATTTAGAATGATGATGATGATGGTAATGATGATGGTGTTGACAAGGATGTTGGTGAGGCCACAAAACTGGTAGACACAGCAGCTACCTTTTACTTCTTTCTTTGTGTCAGGCAGACCACTACACAGTTTATAAAAACAATGTGAACAACACAAATGTGTACAATCCCATGATTCGTGCAAAATCCATATGTGTAGAACTTTTATTAGGTTAAATTTTGTGAAACTTCCAATAGTCAATCTACAAACCAGGAATTTCATATAACTCCTGCTAATTCTGCACGCCAGGTAGTTTAAATTAGGGAGCCAACGACAGCTTCTCTGATGACATGAGATCTGAATGACACAAGAAGCTGGGCATGTAACCAGAAGGGACAATATCCCACCAAAGAGGAACCATTTGTTACAGGGCTCTGAGGTTTCCACACGGCTGGCACCTGAGCATCGGAAGAGCCCTTACAGCTAGAGCAGAGTGAGTGGGACAGAATGATAATGGTCAAGTTCAGACAGGTGAGCCAGAGTAGAGTCCAGTGGACTTTGTAACATCATTGGACTTTATGAGCCAGCGTGGAGTCTGCGTTTTAAGTTAAGTGGGTTTTGACTAGAGCATGGGGGAGGAAAATGATGAGACTCATATTTTTAAGGACACTCTTTACCTGCCACTGGAAAATTGATCACAGTCATGGAAAAGGGGTTAATAAGGAGACCATATGGGATGCTACTCTAGTGGCCCAGGCGAGAGCAAATGGTAGCATGGACTAGAAGAGGGACAGAGATAACTCTGCTGATGTGGGATTTATTGTGGCTGTTCTCCATATAGCCACACAAGGTAAGCTCAGTCTGGTGTTTCCCATAACATTTGCCATCAAACTCTCAGCTTAGAGAAGGCCGTGGAAACAGACAGGAGTTTGTTCTCACTCCCTTTGATGTATAAGCTGTGCACTTCCCATCCACATACTGAAAAGCTAATTCTCTCCTTTGTCTCAGAGGTGAGTTTGCTTTGGGTAGATATGAGCATTTGATAGGAGGTGCTCACAGTAGTCCTCTTACCCAAATGTTGACTTTGGGTGTAGAGGAAGTTGGAGACCAGACCTGGTGTGCCCTTCTCCTGAAAATCAAACGTTTCCAGGTCCAGAGATAATTAGACAAAAGTCTCACAGCCACAGGGAGGAGAAAAGAAGGGCTATGACCGGCAGATTCTTGGCATAGTTCTGCAGGATACACGAGGGTTTGCCCAGTGGCCAAGAGAGCAGGGGTCACTAAGGAACGCTGGCTGGGAATTAATTGAACGAAGGGAGGAAGAAAATGAGGAGGAGAGGAAAGGAGGATTGTGATCTGGGACAGTGCCCGGGTGGCTTTGTAGATGAGTTCCTTAACAACACTTTCTGGGAGAAGTCAGGGACTGACTGAAGCTTAATTCAGATTCTCTGAATGTGCCTTAAGGAGACAGACTAAGGAATGATCTGGTGAAATGCACGGGAAACAAAACTTGGCAAGGGCACAGTGGCAAATGAGCTAAGAATATGGGGGGAGATCCTGCCAAGGCCCCCTTCCCCCAGGACCACCCTTGATGTATCCGGAGAAATCAATCAATCGGACGGGACTGGATGGCTCCCACAGAACAGCAAAGGGGACCCCTAGGAGGGTTAGTGGTCTTCCATTTACAGACAGGATTTGGGCCTCCACAGAGCATTAAGACGGGTCAGCGAAAGTAGAGGGCTGGTGCTCAAAGTCTCTTAATATCCTGTGGGTGACTCAGCTGTGCCAAATGTTATGCCCATTCCTGGACTGTGCCCAGAGAATCACAGCCCGCCTCCCACTTTGTGTGAAGTCCCCGGAGCAGGGAACGTGACATGATTTCAATATCTCACCATACTGGAAAAATTGGTAAGAACTCTGTGGAGGGTTCACAGAAGTTGTTAAGTCTGAAAACATTTTCTGACCTTCCCCTTGAGTGGCTAACATTCCAGAGCTGCCTTTTTCTTCTCTTCAAGATCATTGGTGTCCCTCCCTGGGTGTCTAGCTGGAAGTATGTTACGATTTTGATCTAAGATGTTCCCCAGATGTCTCAGGTGATTGGAAGGTGATTGGATCACGGGAATGCTATATTCTCAGTGAATTCCCTCATTCATGAAGTCAGTAACAAGCTGTGCTGTTAGCAGATGGGGTGTGGAGAAGCAGATTTTTGTCCCAGCTCTTCCTTCCTTGCTCTGCTTCCCGGCTGGCATGGGCTGGGCAGCTTTCTTCTGCCTTGTCACTGCATCATGACATTTCTGCCTTCGGACCAACCAAGCATGCATGGGTTGAAACCATAAGCCAAAATAAACCTATTCTTTTTAAATTACGGGTGTTGGATATTTTGTCCCTCTAGTAGGAGAGTGACCGTAACAATGTATTCATGCCTGGGATCAGTCAAATCTTTATCAGCCTCTGCCCATGGGCTGCCCACAGGTCATCTGCCAGGTTCATTGAAATTCAGCTTTGGAAAGAACATTTAATTTAGTATGCAACTTCTTTGTTAATGTAAACTTTTTCCTGGCCCTTTCGTCAACTCTTTAACTAAATTGATAAAAAAAGATTTTACAACGTCCAATGTACTTGACCCGATATGTCTCACTCTAAGTTCATGAAGTAGCTATCAGTGTGCCCGGGAGACCAGCAAAGAAGTCTGAGACTCAGATAGGTGGAGACTTGCCAAAAGTTGTGCAGCAAGTTTAGTAAAAGAGGGCTTGGGCTCTCCTAGATGACATCCAGCCCATTCACCGGGTACAAGGCTGCTTCCGTTATCTTCTTTTCTCATTCTGTTAGTGGTAGAAAAGAACAAAATAATGTTCTGTTTCCCATGTCCACCCAAGTGTGGCTAGAGTCTCTGGCCTGATTTCCTTTAACTCAGCTGAGACAATCTGTCATCTGGAAAAAATTCATTTCTTAACATTTCCAGGCTCATTGACAGTCCTCTCCAACCTCATACTTTCTGATCCGACACTCTTGTGCCCCTTATAACTACTCATGATTAATAAAGAAAACAAAACTGTTATTTCAAACTACTGCCTGTTTCTTTGTTAAAGCTCTTTTCTGTATTCTAACTGCCCTCCTCTTTTAAGAGCAAACTTCAGCCTCTTCTTAAAGCCTCACAAATCTACCTTTGGTTTCTCCTTAAAGCCTCACAAATCTACCAAGCGGGCTGTGTAGGTTATCTCTGGTCTCACAGCTCTTTTCTACATTTCCCCTTGCATAGCATTCACTGGACAATGTCATCATTGCCTGTGCACATACAAGTCCTCTTCTTCTAGCCCACAATCCCCTTGAGGACAAGGAATTTTTATGTTTAGCATCTAGGACAGAATTCGAGGCATGATAGTAGATGCTTCATCAGAAATTCCAAATTACATGGAAACAGACATCTTTCCAGTCTACTAGTTTCTAATTAAATAATTATTTTCTTCCTTACAGGAATAATTTCGCTGGAATTTTCTTAAAAATTATTTACAATGTATATATCTGAAGCATTTAGTGAAATGAATTATGAGATTTATATACACTTAAGGAGCCACCACCTCGAACAAGTCAGACTATTTTCACCTGTTTCTTCCTTCCTTCCAGCCCACAAGAGTAGGAATCTAAGCACCTTGGCCAATGCTAAAGATGCCTGTTTTAAATCAATATCTGGATGCAAACCATCTCCTACAACTACAAACCTGGCTTTGAAGGCCCATGATGCCTGTAGCCAACTGCAAGATCATGGTCACACAAAGGATGCCACTGTTCTTCTAAGGAGAAAGGGCACTGTTGGTGATATATTATGAGCTAAATGCCATTTTCTGTCCCTCTCCTTCATGGTCATTGGTCAGTGCAAAACTCTCCCTTCCCCTGGCCTAAGCAGAGAAGTCCCAAGGAATCCAAATCAGCCAGAGACAGAAAAGTGAGCCCAGCATCTTAAATCATCCTTAGGCTTATGGCCTGGTTTTCATTTGCTCCTGAAGGATGTCTTTTCCTTTCATGGATTGTGAGCCAATGTTTCTTTTCCTGCTGATTTACAGCCTCGTATAAATTAACAGAGGGCTTTCAACTGGGAACATCACCTCCCAAAGGCATGAATCTTCCGTATGTCATTTCTCCCCAAGGAAGCCAGAGTTAGCTCTCAATTAGTTACAGTGAAGGAGACACAGAGTGGCTGAGATGATGCAAATGCTACACATATTCAAGTTGGAGTCACTGAGTAAAGTCTCGGGAAGAAAACAATTCAATTTGAGTCTTTGGAGCATAAAACTTTGCCTTCCCAGGACACAGAAAGGGAGCTCACCATGTCTTCAGTGGCATTAAATATAGGTTTATCTAACATGTCTCATGAAAGGAGAGATACAGAGGAAAAGATCTCTTCCGAAAGCATTCTCAGCTAGTGTTGCAGACAGGCACATCTATAACTGTATTACGAGCTAATATTTTCCACTTGTTTGGAAATTACTTTTACCAATATTTTAGTGACTCAGGCATCCAAGGTTATAATGAAAGGGGGAAAAACACTAAATCACAATTTGTACTAAAACAGATATTAAATTTGATTCATTTCTCCTTTAATTTACTCAAATAGTCACCAGGCATTTCTGATTGCCATGCGCTGTGCCAGGGACTAGACGTGGTGGTCCCGTCCTTGGGGTTTTCTTGACTGTGGTTGCCAACGATTGTGGGCTTTGACTGGACAACATGAGTATGGAGTAAGATACATGTGTATTAAAAAGTCCTATGAGTGGAAGACTTTATTGAATTATTCTGTCCCTATATATTTTATTTTTATATTTTGTATAACTATCTCTTTATACATAAATCTATTATCTATCTATCTATCTGTCATCGCTCTACACCTTTCCAAGCTTTAGATCATGAAGAGGTCTTCATGCATTCTTTGCAAAGGAGGTTGTAAAGTTCTGCTCTCAGAACATTTATAACTATGAAAATGTGCCAGTTAAAGTGCTCAGTAGGAAACATGACAGTTTAAAAGCACCGTAAAACTCACATAGCTTACTTCTCTCTCTAAACTGCAACAAAGATGAATAGAATAGACCAAGGTATGACAATTACAGGCTCTGCATGACCTAAGCACTGCTGGGGTTTTCTTCTATAATGTTGTCCTTGTGAAAACTTTTTTGAAATTAAAAAAAAAGAGTTAGCAATTTTAAAAAAATGGAGATTCAAAGATTGAGGTAAAAATTCTACTTATGGATTCTATCACTGTTCAGTGATTTTTCTTTCCTTACCAAAGTATGAGAAAGTAGGTTATTGTTGAAAAGGCTCAGATGCAGGAATCGTAAACCCTGGTGTCTACTCCCAAGCGCTTTGGTGATATATAGAACTCACCTAAAGTCTTAGCCTCTGTTCTTTCATGTGTACAATGATACTCACCTTAGAAGTTGGCAACTGTATGTGTGTATACCAAGAATAATCCACTTATTCTCTTCTACTTTTACCAATCATTCATTCATTCTTGTACATAAACATTCATTTATTCATGAGTTAACTTTCTGTGGTTGCTATAACAAATTCCCATAAATGTGGTGGCTTAAAGCAGAGAAAATTATTTTCTTTCAGTTCTTGGAGGCCAGAAATCTAACATCAGTACCACTGAGCTGAAATCAAAGCATCACCAGAGCTATGCTCCTTTTGGAAGATTTGAGGAAGAATCTATCTTATCTCTTTCAGTTTCTTGGGGCTACCATCATCCCTTGGCTTCAGACCACATCACTCAATGCTCTGTCTCGGTGGGCACATTTTTTTTTTTCTGCATGTGAAATCTCTCTGTGCTTCTCTTTTACAGCGATATGCATAAAGGGACTTAGCATCTGCCCAGAAAATCCAGGAGAGTTTCTGCATATGAAGAGCCTTAAATTAATCACATCTGTAAAATCCTATTTTTGCCATAAGACATAACTATCACAGGGCATCCAAATACTAGGATATCTTTTTCATCCTACATGCTTGTGTGTCTGGAGATTTAAGAATGGTTAACATACATGGATTAAGAATGTAAACTTTGGTGTTAAAAGGACTCAGAGCTGAGTACTATCTCTGCCACTTCCTACCTGTAGCTTTGGGAGAGCTACTTTAATTATAATAATATGTATCTTAGCCTATTTTCTATTGCTGTAACAAAATGCTTGAAGCTGTGTACTTTATATAGGAAAGAGGTTTATTTAGCTCACAGCTGTGGAGTTTGAAAGTCCAAGATTAGTCTCCCTTTGTTTAGCCTGTGGTGAGAGCCCAGTGGTGGATGACATCATAGAGTGAGATCTTGTGATAGGGAGAGAGTGTGTGGTTACAGAGAGGGATTCAAGGGCCATACATGTGCTTTTATATTTATAACAATCCACTTTGGTAGGAACTAACCAGGGTCCCATGAGAGCTACATTATTCCCTTCCAAGGACAGCACATCTAATCACCTAATTAATTTGCAGTGAGTTCCTAAAGGTCACCATGTCTTAGTTACTTTTCTTGTTGCTGAAACAAAATACTTAGCACTCAATGTTAAAGGAGAAAATGTTTATTTGACTTACAGTTGGTAGAAGTTTCAGTCCATAGTCAGCTGGCTCCAAGGCAGGGTGGCATGGCAGAGAGGCATCGTAGAGGAGAAACAGGTCCTGGTACACAGAAGTTAGCAAACGACAAGAGAAGCAGAAAACCAGCAAGTCAATAAGTGATGAGACAAAACCACAACTCTTCCTGTCCCACCTATTTTACCCTAAGGGCGTGTGGCACTCATACCCTTAATTCTAGCATTGCACTGTGAATCAAGCCCAGCATCACATCCTTGATCTCAGCAGCAAGCCTCACCTGTGACCACGTGAGCCTTTGGTGAGGGTATCTAGACACAAGCCGTGACATACTACTTCTTAATACTGTCACACCAGGGGCCAAGACTTCGTGAACTCCTGTGGAACAAGCCACATTTTACTGTAGAATATATGTATAATCGTGTAAGACTATGTAGATGAATTATCTGGCGTAGTTATCAGAAAATGTCATCTGAGGTCTAACCATGGTGGAGTGTTGGAAGACCTTGTCCACACCAACGGAGAACTGAAGGTCTGGCTGAGAATATGTGACATAAACATCTGCAGTAAAGCTCAAAATCTTCTATTAGCAGGGGAAGGTCAGTGCTGTACGAATCCAGAATTAGAGCATAAATCTTGCATGATAAGAAGAAGATGGTGCCCAGAATGAATCTTGATGAGTAGGAAGTAGTTCACACAGAAGGGAAAGAATCCAGACGGGGCAGCCTGAACAAAAAAGGGAATGACAGCAGGCAGGACTTACTAAACCCGAGAGTGCAGGTGTCACTGGAGAGCTTGGGCCTGCTGCTCTGATTCTGTGTCTAGCTGGAGCTTTAAACTGGGGCTACAAGGCTAAGTGATGTTTTGCTGTGTCCCAAATAGACAAGAAGATAGAATGGGGATCCAGTGTGAAGGAAGCCACGAAGAAGGGAAAACTGAGGTGACTCTGGGTTTGCTCAGCGTCTGGGACCAGAGAACATGGAGCCAGTTGTAGCACAGCCTTCCCAAGGGTCAGAGCTAGTCCCCGGTGAGCCAGGCTGTGGAGTGCTTAGAGAATGACCTCAGAGGCAGACGGGGAGGGCCGGGTGTCCTTGCTCAGCTGCTGACAGCCCCAGATGCTGGCACTGACCACTAATGTCCGGGGATGACAGGAACTGACTGCAATCCTCAATCCTTCCAAGAAGGAAAACTTTCTGCCTTCCTTCCCATTCACTCTACTTTCCTAGCACTTTCTTGTCTTGGACGAGCAACTGAGGACTCATTTTTGTCCTCCTTAGTTTTGGTTAAAGAAACAGCTAACCCAGGCTCATAGTAATGATCCTGAGAGGAAGAGAGAAGGGAAATAGCTCTGCTAAGAAGACTTGTCTCTGCGTGGAAAAGCACATTGACTCTGAGAAGCGAAGTTTTGTTCCCTTCAGCATGATTGTGCCTTTTGTATATCTGTGAGTGAATGTCTGAAGTGGGATGATGAGGCATCTCAAAAAGAAAGCTAATTTCTTCACTCAAAATGGAAAAGGGAAAATAGTGTGGCAAGACTCTGCTATTTTAAGATAAGATCTTAGATTACTTGATTACCTGAAGGTCAGTTTTCTTTACAAAGTGAGGACAACCACAGAACGCACCCTATGGGATGGGGGCGATCATTTAATCAGCTATTATACAGGAAGTTCTTGGCTCAGCATACGTTATATAACCACGCTTTGCTAATGGGAAGCTGTTTGAATAATCTTTCACTCAATGAACAGTAAATTTATCATTTATTTTGAGCTGGTGGACGCCAGGTGGAGAACATATAAATTAGTCTCTCAGGACTCAGGAGTAGAGGCACATACTTGAAAAGAGTGTCCTATTGTTTAGAAGTCTTAATTGGGATATAGAGATGACAAAGAACTTTGGGAACAAAGAAAATGCGACCAAATGCTTTAAAATTGCGGGACAGAATGAGTCAGTGGATCCTCCACAGGGGAGTACTTCATTGAAATTTGCAGGTAAAGACATTTAAAGGGGAAGAATCCTTCTGTCTAAGGGCAAGATGACGTCCACTGACTTGGTCATTGTGCTTTACTTTGCAAGGACTCTTTGACAATCTGACGTAAGGCCATTTTGAGGACCTTGTTTTGGGTTGAGAGCAGAGCTTGGGCTATTTTGGGTAACTGATATGAACTGAAGTAGTCAGAGACTTTAAAAACAGAGCTTTGACGTCAGAGATCTGGGTTCAAATATAAGTGTCAAAGCTTTACCTCCTACTTGTGCTCCCCCAGTTCATGCTTTTATCATCTGCATCTTTAGAACAATGGTTGTATATACCAATTTAATACAATTGCTAAGAGAATACAGCCAGGATCAACTGAATGATCATTTTGTGTTTCTGTGTGTGTTTGTGTATATGTGTTTGACAGATTTTGTGCATCTCAGCATGCTTTGAGAATACACTCTGAGGTAGAAAGTAGGCTAATATCATGCACCAGTGATTATGTGGTAAGAGTTCTATTAAATCCATTTTACAGATGAGACAAATTAAGGCTCAGAGATTAAATAATTCATCCTAGATAATATGGCTGGAAAACAATAGAGCTAGGATTAGACATTTGAGTTAGTTTTCTCAATGCCTCAGCAAATAAGCATTAGTCTCCTAAAGTGTGACCAAGAGCAAACTGTCCTTGACTTTGAGCCACTCACTGCGTGTGACAGAGTTTCTAGTTAATAGGCAGCCCAATCAGAATATATCCTTCAAAGCAGGCAGTTCCCAAAATAGCAGGCTGTGTCTCTCAGGGTATGGAAGAGTCATACCCAGTGCTTGCTCCAGAGCTTTGGAGGAAGGAAAAAGAGGGAAGAGAGATTTTCTCAAAAAAGCGACACATATTTTCCACAGGATTCCTCCGGAGATGGGAATGGAGGGTATGAGCACAGTGATTTTAGACTTTTCACATAATTTTTCATTCTTGCCTCAGGCCTGGGTAAGGCTGGAATGCTGAATCCTGAAGAAAATGAAAAAAGAAAAGCCTTTAAGTAAAGCATTTCACTGTTCTTGTGGCACCTGATACTCGCTGCCATGCATAATGTGACAAACCAGATTCTGCTGACTTTTACATGTTCAGAAAAGGTATCTCTAGTGAGAAGCTGTAGGGAGTAAGACAGAATTTTGGAGGAAAACAGGCTTTAGTTTGTGAAGGTGGGCTTGGCTTTCCACGACGAGCGTTCCTTGAGTTGTTTCATTTGATTTCTTGTAGTAGCATGAGAAGTATGTGTTGTGCCGAGTACTTTAGGGGCTCCTAGACTATGGGGAGAGTTGCACATGGTCTCCCAGTGATACGGTAGTGAGGTCTGTCCAAAGAACAGAACTCACACAGAGAAAGGTAAGATGAATTAACCAGAGGTCAGTTTTCCCCTCTTTCAACATAGGAAGGTTAAATTTTAAACATAGGAAAAATGTATTTCGAAATGAAATAGAGTGAATAATGATTGTAGCAAGGAGGAGTGGCCAGGCACATGTTTTTTGAGACCCATGTAGGCAAATTCAAATTTCCATCTTCTCTCACAATTTACATCTTCCTTAATGTCTCAGCCTCCACATCTCTTTCAGTGCTCATTCTGTCTTTTCTCTCATTGAAAACAACACAATGATAATTACTTGTACACAATTATTTGTACATATATATTTTTTTTTTTTTGGTAGTGGTACTGGGGATCAAACCCAGAGCCTTGCATATGCTAGACAAGTTCTACCTCAGAGCTACAGCCTCAATCCTGTGGTTGATTCTTTTATTTTTTTTAATCTAGTTTTTAGGGAGTGGGTGCTGGGAATTGAACTCAGGGTCCTAACTAGCATTCAAAGAGACTTTGGTTTAAAGGTTGATTTAAATATTGAAAATTTTTTTTTCTCTTAATCTTCTAAAATAATAAAAAAGAAAAGGGAAGAAAAAATAGAAGAAACAGAATTTTCCCCATCTTCAGTGAAGATAGGTATAGTTACAATCCCAACCCACAAATTTTGACACATTCCTATCCAGTACTGTGTAATCTGGTGGGTGCATGCCAAAAACACAAGTATGGCTTCTTGCACCTGGAATAAGACATATATTTTCCTAGAAGTATCATAGTCCTGAGGGTACTATTCGGTGATCCACTGATTAAAGTAGGACAGTCTGAGATTGTGCACAGCCCCAGAAGAAGAGAGATGATGTAGTCAGAAACTGATGATCTAGAGTCAAACTCCACCTAAATTCTTCCTTCCTCTGGCATTTGTAATTGTTTATAATTTAATACACAAAGTACACACTCCCCCTCCTAGTCTGGTCACTCTATCTCTAGGAAAGAGAAATATGAGAGATGGAATAAAAATGGTGATCATTGGATCACAGGCTAGAAGGCTTGTGACACTGGGGTGCTTGTATTAAAACCTAAATGATCTTCCAAATATCAAAAAGAGAAGGAATGCGTATATAACCTGCAAGAATGGAAATGCTAAATTTGGTGAAAGGGTTTGGGAAGCAAACTCAAAATAAAAATCAATCCCACCTTCAAAGAATTTCCTTCCATATTTTATCTGTATTCCTCACCATGCAAAATATTGCTCAGCAAATACATTGTCACATTAAAAAAAAAATCAGTAAGAAGTAAGCACACAAATGTGTGCATAGACACTGAAGAACCAAACAGAAAAACATATACTGGAGGAAGAGTTCAAGTAAATTATTTTCCAGTTCTTAAAAGTCACAAGGACATTAATCACATGTATATCTCTGTTGCATAAACAAAAAGTTCTAACATGCAAAGGTAGAGTTTTAGTTTAAAAAGATAATAGATGATATGAAATGTTCAAGAAATACAGTAATCAAGAAAAAATTTTTAAAGTAATACACCTGAAAATTTTTCAAAGTAGAGTACATTCAACTGAAAACATACTCAAGGCAATTCTGTGCTTGAAAAAAATCACAATACAAGTTGTTTCATAAAATAAAGATGATTTAAGAGAAAGAAACATTACCATATATTATGTTAGGAATTTTTAAATTTAGAATAATAAGCAGAGGTTCTAAAATCGCTTAATCTATTTGAAGTGCGATGGTTATTAAAAAAAACACTATCCTAACCACAAAGTAATTTTATTTGTATTTGATATAATAATTTTACATGTTTAGGGTTCAGAGTTTGATAATATATATGTATACATTGTTTAACAATGCAAATAAGGATGTATAACGTTTCTGTCTCTCGAGCATTTATCTTTCTTTGTGTTTGGACTCTACCAATTCCTCCCTTCTAGTTCCTCACAAAATACACAATAAGTTGTTGTAAACTGTAGTTATCCTAAGTGACCATTCATGGTTTTTATGTCTTGTTGGTCCAGCTTTGGTAGTTTATATTTGTCTAGGAATCTATTCATTTCTTCTACATTTTCCAGTTTATTGGAGTACTGGTTTTTGAAGTCATTACTAATAATCTTCTTGATTTTGGCAGTGTCTGCTGTGGTTTTTGTCTTTTCATTTCTATTGGATTGACTACACATGTTTTATTTCCTTTTTGAAATAAGTTTGGCTAAAGGTTTTTCTATTTTGTTTATTCTTTGAAAGAACTAACTCCAATTCATTGATTCATTGTATTGCATTTTAGTGTCCATTTTATTAATTTCTTCTCTGATTTTTATAATTTTCTTCCTTGTACTACATTTAGATTTGGATTGTTCTTGTTTTCCTAGGACCTTGAGGTACACCATCAGGTTATTTATCTGGGCTTGATCTGTTTTTCTAATGTGAGCATTCGCAGCTATAAACTCACCTCTTAGGAATGCTTTTGTTTTGTCCCATAGGTTCTAGTATGTTGTACTGATGTTATCTTTTAATTCTAGAAACTGTTTAATTTCTTCCTTGGTTTCTTCTGTGACCCACTGATTATTCCAGAGAACATTGTTTAGTCTCCATGTGTTTGCATAAATTCCGCAGTTTCTTTTCCCATCGATATCTAATTTAATTGCTGTGTGATCTGATAATATGCATGGAATAATTTCAATTATTTTACATTTATTTAAGAATGTTTTATGAGGTAGTATGTGGACTATTTTGGAGAAAGTTACTCGTGGTACTGAGAAGAATGTATATTCTGTTATTGAGTAGAACACTGTAGATACCTATTAAGTCCATTTGTTCAAAGGTTTGTTTCAACTCTGGAATTTCTTTGTTGAGTTTTTAACTAGTTGATCTGTCTAGTTGTGGGTATTGACTTCTCCCCTTTGATTGTGTTGATGTTTATCTGATATCTTATGTCAAGTAGTGTTTATCTGATGCAGTTGGGTGTGCAGGTAGTCAGTGAATATATATTTACAGTTATCTTTTCCTATTGAATTCTTTCCTTAACAAATACGTAGTGTCCTTCTTTGCCTATTCTGGTTCATTTTGGCTTGAAGTCCACTTTGTCTGAAAATAGGATAGCTACTCCTGCTTGTTTTCAGACCCCCTTTACAAGGAATATTGTTTTTCATCCTTGCTTTTTAGTCTATGAATTTCTTTCTGGATTAAATGTATGGCTTGTATGAAGCACAGTTCTGGGCTTTGCTTTTTGGTCCATTCTACCGACTTGTGTCTTTTGACCCCTGATGGTTCTAGGCTCTGGGAAGGATGGGTACTGTGTAACTTTGTGCTTTTATTCTGGCATAGTACTTGGCATTTAGTAGTGTTGAATAAGATTTTGTGATTTGAATGAATTATTGGATGATGCATGCATACATATTAAACTTCCCTCTCAAGGTTACCTGGCATGGGAGTGATAGAGCTGGGATTTGGCCCTTGGCTTGCCTAACTCTAAAGTAACTCCTCTGAGCTGTGTTACATTATACTTTCTTTCCTAAATTCCAGAAAAAGTAATAGAAATTCTCATCATGAAAGCTTTTATTTCTCAAGAGGGACTTTGGGATGGGTGTTAAGACTTCAGTAGGGAAAGTATCAACAAGATGACCCCAAGCTAGAGGAGAAGGTGTAGATAGCCCAGCTGCAGAGAACTGGAAATGAGATATTCTGAACCGAACACCCACTGAGTCCAATTTCAGATTTATCTCTCTTCATGCCCAAAGGGAAATAACACCAGATCAGACCAGCACTGATAGTGGGAAATCTGGCCTTTAGCTCTCCCCATTCTTCCACTTCAATCATGAGAAGTGAGAGGCAGACAAAGAGGTATGGAGGGCAGAAACTCTCAGGTTGCCGGGAGGCCGACCATATCCCTGTGTTTCCACCATGAGCACCAAGCAGGCAGCTCTCATCTTTGAAAGAAGAAACAAAACAAAACCTTGAAGTTGTGACACTTCCAGGGATTGAACATATCCATCACTGCACTGAAATTGTTCAAAGGTCATTTTTGTTTTTGAAGAGTGATCAGAGAAGCTGTAGGATCAGCTCAATATGACATGTATTATATGTCTGAATGGTAATGAGGGAAAAAGAATAGAATGCTCTACCCCTGAATACCCTTTAAGAGTCCTGGTTTTGCAATGCTTTAGTTATATTTTTATTGTTCATATCAGGAGAATAAAGGGTGCAAAACCAACGAAGATGTCAATCTCATTTCTTTTCCTACTCTGAGCTTACCCTATGCAGTAGTACTCTCTAATGTCAGTAGCCCTCCCAAGGAGGAAGGCATCATCTGTTTAGACATAGTAGGAAATTGGGATTATGATAGCCGAAGCATCGTAACCAACAATACACATGTGGTGAATGGCAGAGTCTAGGTTTTGTTGAAAATCAAACCAACTTGACATCTTCATCTTTAACACACGATTTCACTTCACGACTAAGAGATGTTGAGGAGATATTCACAACCAAGTCTCTGAGAAACACTTATTCCCAGGGGAGAACTATAGCGAGGCAAGACATTTCAACTAACTATGCCCATTACTAGAAGAGGATCATTTGTGAAAGTGAACAGAAATCAGCCCCTTGAAATTCCCACTTATCATGATTAGTCTTGCCTTATAATGCTAGAGAGAATCTATCTAATCATATGACTGAGCATATGAGATCCTTCTGCTACAATGCCCACCTCTTTAAATCTCTTCTTTGTGAGTCAAACCATTTTAGTAATTTTTAAGATTCATCATCATTTATTTGATTCTACTGGAATTTAGCTAACCTGAAATTGTTTTTCTGCAGTGCGAATTTTTGACAGCACATTGCTAAAAAATGCAAAAAAAAAAAATTAACACCTCTCGTGTAGAAGAGATTGAAGAAAATGTTAGCACCACTGGATTTAGTTAGAAGGCTGTAGCTGAAGCAAGATTGATCAGTGTTCTAGACACATGAAGGAGAATGGTGGTCTTCACATTACGTGGAGTGATAATACCAGTTTTAGTCTTAGAATAGGCCAGTTATCCTTGCTCTGGAGCTGTTTGGCCCCAACACATATTTGGCAGTAGCTGGAGATACTTTTGATTTTGGATAGGAGGAGCAAGATGTGCTACTGGTATCTACTGGATAGAGGCTATGGATACTGCAAGTGTCCTGCAGTGCTCAGGAAAGCCTCTCCAGCAAAGATTTACTTGGTTTCACTTGCCATAATGATGAGATCAAGAAATCTATAGATAGAGTAATGTTAATAATATTTATAAAAATTGTATATTTATATCAGTATCAAATAGCACTATCATGTCTGGAGGGACTGAGGTTAGAGGCTGGAGAGTCACAAGGAAATGTGCTTGCTATCCGGAAAGAAAGAGAAAAGGAATATATTTTGATGTGGGGCTGGGAGCCTCAGGAAAATGTCCTGACCTGAACATGTCATTGTTTTTTTGTTTGTTTGTTTTGTTTTTGGTTTTTTTGGTGCTGGGGATCGAACTCAGGGCCTTAGTGCTTAGCAAAGCAAGCACTCTAACCACTGAGCTAAATCCCCAGCCCGAACATGTCATTGTTGAAGTACATTCTGAGTTAAGACTACCTGCCAGCCATCTTTTGCATGGGTGGTTTTCGGCCTTGACAGAAAGAATGGGCCTTTGAATCAATAGTCAATGATTGTAGCAGATCTGCCTGTCTCCTGTGTTTTTGCTATTCTTTCTTACAAAAATTCAATGTCAGCTGTAAGTTTTAAAAGGAGGATCTGTTACCTGCTATACTTAGTATCATGGAGGAGAACTACAATATTTACTTTCCATAAATTTGCAAAAATAAAGATATTTTCCATCTACCCCCACCCCTTTCATGGTTTCCTACTGACAGCTGCTTATATGGGTATCCTGCCATATATCTCTGGAGAGAAGACCTGACAGGCAGGCGTGGGCAGGCCGATGAATGGGACCATTGACTCAGATGTTTCTGGATGGATAGCATGATTGCTTTCAGGGGCTAGTTCTCTCACGGTGACTGCATAACTGGGGGCACAGCCAGGGGAGAAGCTTCACTCAGTCGTTCCTGGTTGATTCACGTTTGGGTCAGCGATGTGGAGGGCAACATCCTCCAAGGGCAATTGCCCTCTAAGGGCAATTTTTCAAGGTTGGTCTCCTTATATTCAAGCCCCGTTAAGAGAGGCTGGGGTGAAATCTAGGGTAGATCACTCTAGGGATGAGTGCAGGAAGAGAGGAAGAAGAAAGAAATGATTTTCATGAATTATTATGAATTAGTTCATGAATTATTATTTTTCCTAGAGAAATAAAATTGGGGCTCAGAGGGGGAAGTAGAGGAATCTTAGCACCGCGCCTCTTCTGTTGCACCTAGAATATGGTTCAAATTGCCTAATTGTGGCCAACTAATTGTGGACATAAGCAGGTCCTCATCTGTCTCCCTAGCCACCTCCTTGGATTAAGGCTTTAACATCTGCCATCCAGTCAGTCTAACCATCTTTTATTCTCTCTAATTGAGCATTTTCTTCTCTTAAATTCTTTGCAAATGCTATTTCCTTATCCTGGAATGATTGGCGCTCAAGGCTTCTCCTGGTTAACTCCTACTTATCCCTTGGATGTACTTGAAATATAACTTCCTTGACTTCCCAGACAAGGTCATATCCCTGTTACATATTTTCATAGTAGCCTAACCTCACCATTTTAGTTATTTCAACTGTAGTTCTATAACTATGTTTCATATCTGTCTTCCCCATGAGTCTCTAAATTCCAGGAGGGCAAGGACATGTCTATCTTAGTCATTTTTGTGTTCTCAGTGCCTAGCCCAGTATCCAGCCCATAACAGATACTGTTCAACATAGTAATAAAAAGGACTGAATGAGAGAAAAAAGAATAGAAGAAAGGCAGGAAGGAAGAAAATAAAGGAGGAGACGAAATGAAGAATGAAGAACTCAGTATGGAAGAGAGAGTATTCATTATTAGGGGCAACTTGTGGAACTATTTGTAAATCTATAGAGGAAATGAAGTCTACTATCTGGATCTCCTGAGACTTTGTCTAGTTCAATAAACCAACAAATAAGTACGCTACAATTAATACAAAGAAAGTACTCAGAGAGAGAGGCCAACCATAATCTTAACTTGGAGAGAATATTTGAGTTTGTTGTTTCCCTCTCCTATTAAGTAGTCACATATTCTGCCTTCTGCCATTGTCGGGAGAATGATTCGAGGTATTAGGAAAATGATCAGGGCACTAGGATGTATCAGGCAAGGACTGTAGGCCAAGGACTGTGCAGAATACATCAAATACATTTCCTAATTTTACCCTAAGGATTATTCCGCAGCGATGCTTATGGGGGAAATTGAGATTCAGAGAGCCTGCTGGTATATTAGAAGAAAGCACACTGTCCTGGGCAACTGGAGACTTTGACCATTTATTTCCTTTTATTGCACCATGCTTACTAGGTGAATTTTACTTACATTTCACATTTCACTTCCAGTATTTCTTCCTCAGGGGAGTTTTCCTTAGCTCCCGATCTGTGTCATATCCTGGCTCATGGGCATCCATCCCTCCTTGGTACCTGTCAATTCTCATTGAGTATTCTTGAGTGATAAGTTGTTTGCAATATATGGATGCAAGGCATAGTTTAGACTAGTTTCCCCTTTTTTTTTTCCAGCCTCTGAATAGCTCTGGGCACATAACAGGTTGCCATGAAGTACTGATAGGCAGATGAGTAAGATTCATTTATTGAACACAGTGTGTTTTGGGTTCTGTGCTGGGCTCTGTACGCACAGAAAAGTCTTACCTGACCATCACTTTTAAGGAGTTCATTGTCCTATGAGAGGAAGTTACTATTTTAAAAAGTAAGGGGATTAAAGTGTTACTGGAAGAAACACATTGAATGAAAAAATAGTCAATTTTACTAGGAAATTAATTTCCGGAGATATCTACCAGGTGGTGGGAACCCTCAAAGCTGAGAAGGTGTTGATTCAGTGGGCAAGGCCAATATGTGGCTAAGGTGAAATCCAGATACAGGGAGAAATGAGAGCAGAAGAAAAATAAAAGGAGATGTAGAACAACATAGGAAACAACATCGTTTGCCCTAAGCAGAGTTGTTCTCAGGTACGATTAGGATACAACTGAACAGGGAGATATAACTACATCATGAAGTGGTTTTCATGCTTACCTTGGAAATTTTCACTCTGTAATGTAGATAATAGCATTTTAATCAGCCTCTCCATTGCTGGGACACAATACCTAACACTTACAACATAAAGGAGAAGTTTAATTTGGCTCTTGGTTCAGAAATTCAATCTATGGTTGACTGCCTCTAAGCCAGAAACAACAGAGCTGAAGGGCATGGTGGAGGAAAGTGGCTCACCTCATGGCTGCCAGGAAGTAAAGAGTAAAGGGAAAACCCAGGGAGAGAGATATACTCTCAAAGGCACACCTCCAATGCCACACCTCTTCCTACCAAGCTGCACCTCCTAACAGCACATTTAGCTCTGAACTCATCAGTGGATAAATCTACTGATGAGTGTGGCACCTCCATGATCCAGTCACCTTCGAAATGCCCCATATCTGAACATGAAACTTTTGAGGGAACATTCTAGATCTAAACCATAACAGATAGGAGTCTCAAACTAATGGTGAGGGACATTTAGAAATATATTTAAACATTTATCCATCATTTGAATGAATATTTACAAGGCATTAACACAATGCTATATACTGTGCTAGTGTTCTGAAGAATATGGGTAGAAACGAATAAGACACAGTCTCTCCTCCAACAAGCCTGCAATCCTCCAAATACATAACTAAAGTAAGGCTCTGATCAGAGCATACTTTATAGCCTGAGATGTGAGCAAAAGTGAAAAAAACCCACAAGGAAAGAGGCAGCTGTCTCCCTCTCAGCTTACCTGAATGAGCAGAAAGCAGTGGTGTGAGCAATGGTGAAGGGGCTTGGGGAAAGGCAGAAACAGTGTGGGGGAGAGTTCATAACTCCAGTACCTCTTCCTGGAGAGAATGGTTCAGACCACCAATTTTGTAATTTTTACAATAAAGAAGAATCTGTTTACAATGAACAGGTTTTTCTGTTCCCAAAAATCTTTTGCATTTTTTTTCACAACTGCAAAAGCTATTCGTCTCTGACATCACACCTAATATACCAAGTTTTCTCATCTTCCCACATCCTCTGTTTGACTACTTGATTGGGCACCTACTTCTGCTAGGTATTTTTACAAGCATTTACGCCACTTATCCCACTGGCCCATTTACATGTGCAGCCAGTTTCATAAACACCATTTTACAGTTTAGAAAGCAGAGGCTAGAAAGTGGTTCAGCAAAAATATGTTTCCCTGAAAAAAAATCTAAGAATTTCCCAATGTATTATATGGTGCAAAGTACACTATAGTGGAGTTTTCAACATGCCCCAAAATGTAATTATTGAATTAACATATAATGTTAGAAAAGGGATAGACAATAAACGCGGTGTTTATTATACCAAGATTGTCCGTTACTGCCCATGAGTGAGCAGGCTGCATGTAAACTCAACTCTGTCATCTTTCACTTTAGGAAACTGAGGTGCAAGGAAATTCAGCACTGGTCTAGTAGGTTAGCGACAAAGCCCGGACTGGGACCCAAGTTCATAAAGCCCATTTCCATGATTTTGCCACTTGTAAGTTACAGATCCTACAGATTCTAATGCCGGAAGAGTCTAATGCTCAGACTCTTTCTTCTCATTTATTTTCTCCTTACAATAAGTAAGGCACGTTGGGAAGGATTGTGGGTTATGAAGTCATTTAGATCTTGACTCAGATCCAAGTTTTATCATTGACTAACTTTTTGACCATGAGCAAATTCCTCTTTGGGCTTTGTGTCTTGTCAAATGGAGTGAAAAATATTTCTCTAACGGGTTTTTAATGAGTGTTGAGTAAATTAGCACATATGGGGTATCTACCTCAGCATCCCACATATAAAGCAATTTAATCCATATTCATTTCCAACTTGCTTTGCTGAAGGGTGAAAAAGATACATCTGCCAGCATCACCAGGATGCTCCAGGGTCTAACACCCTCAAAGTATGTGTGTCTGCTGTGCTTCCTTCTCCCTGCTCTCTGCATCCATCTATTGTCACTTGATTGTGCTGTTATTGGAAAACTCCTCCTTAGTCTATAAAGTTCAGCTGGGATTCTGAGAATGTACTTATAGATCATTCATGCCAGCAGGGCACGCACTTCCCAGACAAGCAGACAGTCACCGTGTGCGTGCATAAAGCAGCTGCATCATTTATGCAACGTGAAACCATCTCCCTCCTTGTCAGGGCTGAGATGTTAGTTTTATGATCCAGGGGAGGACTCTGAGTTGAGACTACTCTTCAGTCTCTTGTTTCAATGAGGAGCTTTTCTTAGAAGTACCAGGGACAGGCTGCGGTTTTTCACAGAAGGACTCTTTACGGAAAGAGTGGGGCTTTGTAAGGCCCTTAGGAAAGCAATAGCTGAATTTCCTGACTTGGATTTGGTCGAAGGAATTCCTGACGGCAGACATATGCCCTCAGTGGTAACTGCGGCCTCACGGAATTTTGCATTTTGAGAAGATAATTCATGAGCACTCTGCCCCGCCTTCTATCCGTCCTTCTCGTCCTCCTTCTTCCTCTTTCGCTCCCTCTTTCAATTTGTCTCTCCCTTTCTTCTTCCTTCCCTTCCTTTCTTGCTCCATCTTATTTTTCTAAAGAAAAACTTTTCAATTGCTATATAAACAAAATGCACTTTCATTATTCATTTTTAATAAAAAAAGAAAAAAAATTAAGATTCTGGTATTTGTTTAGATGTCTCCAAACCAATCACTCTCTAAAATTGTATAACACAATATACAGATACGAATAATATCTTTTCTTTATTTCCTTCTAACAGTCCGCTTTTATGCACTCTATGAGAATTTTTTGTTTTCTTTGAAATAAAATCCTGACCTGTCCACTCCAGGATGAGTCAGTGGATAACACCGGTGAGTGATCGAAGCAATATTGACTGGGATGAAAGTAAACTGTATAACAGAGCAAAATATTCCCTACTTACTCAAGGAGGGCACACAGAGTGCCTGTTATGTGGCAGACACAGAATTTGAAGCTGAAATTGCAGCGGAGAAAGAAAAGACACAGTGCTTATTTATACAAGATTATTATCTCATAAAATTTTGTCTGAATTTACAAATTAAAGCAATTTCTTGATGAATAAAAATGCAATAAAATAATCATGTGCTAGGCAGTTGTGAGGATTACGTGATGTGTGGGTGTTGGTGTCAGGAGGCCTGGGTTTGAGTCCCAGTTGTAAACCACTAAACTTTCTGCCTCAGATTTCTCTTTAGTAAAATGAGGGAAATGCTATTTCAGACATCACCGAAAGGTAAAAATAAGAACATTTATGAAATACACTTGTGTCTAGCATGAAGTAAGGGCTCAATGATGGTAGTTTTTCATACCTCATAGATGTCTAATCAAATTTTGTTGATTTGGTTCACTAAAGCTAGAAGAAAAACTTTGCAATATAGGCAGAGTTGGGTGTGCTATTACACATGTGCCTCGCTGTGGAAGATTACGTCTGAGAAGTGTTGTTTCCATTGGAGATCTTTAAAAAGTATCAC
Source organism: Hystrix cristata (assembly GCA_004026905.1). Lineage (NCBI taxonomy): Eukaryota > Metazoa > Chordata > Mammalia > Rodentia > Hystricidae > Hystrix > Hystrix cristata. The sequence continues at coordinate 94,835 of PVJO010003054.1, forward strand.
GTCGCTCATAGGACTTTGGGACAACTTCACTCTTTCTTCCAATTCACCTCCCTGAAGAAATCTTTTTTTTTTTTTTTTTTTTTTCTCTCCGTGTTTCCACTTTCCCCGCTGAAGTGGAATTTGGTTACAGAAACAAGTTATTTTTCTCCAACCTAAGTCTCCTTCTTGAGTTTGTGACTAAGAACATGTTTTCTTAGGATGTTTAAAACCAGCGAATTAAGGTGTTATCGAGTGAGGCACTTACATATCAGGGATTTATTTTCAATGATTACTAGAATCCCTTGAAACATGTTATCTTTTAAGCTCCTCCCAGACTGTGTAATCAGAAGTGGATGGTGACCTCCACTAGGATTTTCTCTCTTTTCCAGCCCCACCCTTGCTGGTTCAAAGATCACATAGTTGACTCAATCATAATCAAATATTTATCATGCTCACACAGTATTCTATGCAGTATGCTAAGCAGTAAGGATTTAGATATAAATCACCACCCCTGCTATCGTGACTATTATCTTCCAGTGGAGGGTTAGACAACGTGGCAGGAAAGTTCAACAGATTATAGCAAAAGGAAGGACGTCACAGGGATGGGAATGGGGCACACAAGCAAGGTCCCTACTGCTCTTGGGGACAGAGTATAGTTCAGTGCCGACTGTCACAGTTTGTGTCATTGAGTCCAGGCCTGAAGAGAGAATCTGTGTGAGCCAGAAAAGTGGATACAGGATTTTCAGGTGCAATTCAGCTGAATGTAACACCATGGATGAGCCTGAGGATAAGAAGAACATGGCACATACACGCATGGCACATACATGCATGGCAAAGCATGCATGAAGTCTGGTATATGTATTTGGGTGTAGCAAGAGTTGAGGTTGGAAAAACAAACGAAAGGCAAATCTTGACAGTCTCATAGGTCATCTAAGGAATGTAAAGTAGCACAGTGCTTGAAACTCTGGTACATCCTCACTGAAAGACCGAAGGGATCAATGAACTCTATTCTGAGGGCAGTAAGGAATCGTTCATTAATTTTAAATTATGGTTTGAATTCTATTAGTCATCCTATGGCACAGATAAAAAAATGATTCATCAGCGCCTTGTGTGGAAATTTGAGCAACAAGAATAGTCTTGCTCCGTGCATTGCAATCACCATAGCATGTAACAAAACAAGAAGATGGGAGCCAGGAGGAGGAAACACAGAAGAGCAGGATTAATCCTCGGGAGTGGACCAAATGAAAAAGGTCAACAGCCAGCCCAAAGAAATGAGGAAACTGACAAGTTTTCCAATGCGGATAAGCAAGTAAATGGGATAGATGTATGTTAAGCTCTGGAGAGAACAGGGCTGGAATTGTGGTGCTGTCCTTATCACCTATGGATTTGAGCCTCTTTGAGACTTAATTTATTCATAAGGAAGGCAGGGGTCATAATGTCCCTGCAGAGGGTTCTTGTAAGTATCTAACCTTTTTGTACATAATGCCTTTATATATAAAAATCCCCAGCACAGTGCCCATACTTCTGTTGGGCTATTCAGAACAGACCATTCAAATGTAAGAAACCATCATACAATTTGGCTATTTCTAAAATATGATGAAAAATAAGTATATTTATCAAATGGTTATAATCTGCTAATATTAGAGATATTTAAAATGATAACTGATCTAGTCCTTCCAAGGACCCTATGAGATAGGGAATTCTGTTATCCTTATTTTAGAAAGAAGAAAACACAAGTTCTATAGGATTAAGTGTGAGCGCACATGAGGATGTGTGGCCAGCGGTAAAAGAGCTGGAATTCAAACCTAAGCCATCTGCTTCAGAGCATGAAGTTGGAATACTTTCTCATATTGTTAAAAATAACCAGCCATGTAATAAATAAAATACCACAATGTCACATGTGAAGACCATGGATCTGGTGGCCCTGATGTAATGCTGCTTGTGGTTATAAACTGAACTTGCAGGGAAATTGTCTTTTAGAACATCTTTAAATAATCTCATTTAGCCTGTTATTACTCAGATCAGAAATAATCCTATTTTTGTGTACGTTGTCAGACCATTGCCAATAACCAAACTTCAGCTTTGCCTAAAACTCTGATTGAGCCACACCGATTTAGTTGTCTGGAAATAGCGTGGATACTGCACACACATTTTATCTACTTAAGTATTGTCTTCTACACACAAAGAAAAATGAAGTTCTGTTTAACTTGAAGAGACATCAAGTGCTGAAATGTCTGGAATTTGTCCATGAAACTGAGTTCTTACAGAGAAGATATTTGGGGCCATGGAGATTGAAAAAGATATTCAAATATAATGCAGTCATCAATCAACTCATTGGATTGTTTGGTTGTATGTAACAGAAATAAATAAACTAGTGTAGATAATTAAGGAGAATTTATTTACAACTATACTAAAAAAATGTAAAGGTAGAACAGTCTCTCTGCGCAACTCAGTCTAGCGGCTCAATTTATTATCAAAGGCCTATTTTGTCATTTTTGTGTTTGTTTTCTGTCTTTTTGCTCCATCTCAGAACATGAAATGGATATAAGATAATGATCGGGCGCTCTCTGTCTGCATTCTCGTTCATCAACAGTGATAGAACTGTGCGCTGACTAGCTCTTTATAGAATGAGGAAGCTTCATTCCCACAAGTCCTTGGTGCCTGCCTCCCAACATCTTATTGACATACACTGGGTTGCATGCTCATTTCTAAGCCAGCAAAGTATTCAGTTAGGTGGGCTTCCCTGATGAGCACGCAGAAATCCCTACCTCCCTGTGGTGGACTGACAGGGTCAGGATCAGCAGGAACGCCCAGCTGGACTGAGCTGGTGTGGTTCTGGGCATAGAGGATTCACCTGAGGACACAACATAAAGGAGAACAAGAGCAGAAGACAGGAGGCAGCTGTTTCCCAGGAGAAACTCTGCTGTGGCTGGTTTCCCTGAAGTGAACTCGTCTGTTCTCGTTGTGTGAGGAGCTTGGGGCCTTGCTGTCATTGGGGATGGCTGCTGTTTACTTCGGGGGAGCTCTGGTCTTCATCTCTGCCTTCAGCATTGTATCCTGGCCTCAGTATAGATTCTTCAGCCCTTTAGTGCAGACACTGACGTATGTGGGACATTGCTGTGGGCTACCAGCCCTTGATTAGATCTTTCAGATCTCTAGCATGCAGAGACGTTTTGCACTCTCCTGTATTTGGCTTGTGGATATAAATGTTGTAACTTGTACTTGTCCTGTGTTAAATCTGCTCTCTTGCAAACCATTGACTCTAGAGACCATCTGACTAATACACACCTCTGAAGTTGAGTGAATCCATCTTACCTGAAATGCATAGCTAAGAATGATTGACAGTCAGTTGCCCAAACAAAATTTGTGGAACTATTACCCTTAAGAAAGGAAAATGGAGGTTGGGGATTTAGCTCAGTGGTAGAGTGCTTGCCTAGCAAGCACAGGGCCCTGAGTTGGACCCCCAGCACCCACCTCTCAGCAAAAAGAGGAAAATGGATGGTAAAGAGTAAACCATGGTATACACAGAAAAGTCTGTCTAGAAGGAGAGACTGTATGTCTGAAAATCTTCGGGGCTCGGGGTGTAGCTAAGTGGTTAGAGTGCTTGTTTTGCAAGCACAAGGCCCTGAGTTCGATCCTCAGTACCAAAAAAAAAAAAAAGGAAACTCTTAGGGTTTAACTTAAGCAATGTTGCCTGGTTCCAATCAAAATTTTCATTAAGAATAAAGTAATCGCTTGATCCAATCATTTGGGATCCCATACTACAGCTGGATGATCTGCCCCAGAAATATCTGGAGGTCATTCTCAGATTTTAAAGGAATATTCAGATGTGAATGTTTTATCTCACAGATAAAGAAACTGATGCTCTGGTAGAAAAGGTGCCTTGTCTATATTACCCAAATTGATAAACTCGAAGCCAATGTGAAAACCCACTTTTACTAACTGTCTCTCTTAAGTACTCAGAGTTAAACAGAAGAGGCTTCAACTAGACCTGACAAATATCCAACTATGTGGGACATGACCCAAACAACTTAGCTACTTCTCTTAATTATTTTAAATAGTAACTCACAGATGAAGCAAGACGAGAATATATCAGAGGCAGACACATATGTGTTAGCATGCAAATGAGCATTAGCATGCCAATGTGATTGTTTTTATGGCTTGGTATCCAAGGGTCTTGTTATATCAGAGACAGGAGCTTGAGTTTGACTCTAGCTTAAATTTCCCACAGTCTGTTCACTACATTTCTTCTTTCGGGCAGCTCGTCCATAATGGTAAAAGAATCAGGCAACAACTTCCATCTGGTTGGTTCTGAGTTATTTTCACATAATTTATCACTTTATGGAGCTAGCTTCTGACATACTGAATCCTGCCTGACAAGCCACTTTATTTTTCGTTTCGTTTTTGTTTTTGTTTCATGAGACACCATTTTAATTATCTTAGCATGTCAGAAGGAAGAATTCCACAATTATCTTTTATGGAAAGCCTTGGGGTACACATTTTGAAATTGCATGTCCAGTACTTGATGTGCAGGACCAAGATATCATGTTATCCAATGTCCCTGGCAAGACCCCTGGGACACTAAATTTCAGGCTACAAGATGTTTGTTGCTCATCACAAAGGTCAAGTTTGACTGCATTTATTAAATTACAAACTTGCTTGTCTTTTGTCATCAGAAGATGGTATGAATTAAGGCTTTCTTGTTCTGGTAGTAGTGCAGATTGTAGCTGAAAAACACCTAAAGGAATCAGAATAGACCAAGAACAGTGAAGAAATAGCCATAACAAATGGTCACTGCTCACAGGAAGCCTCCATCGTAGCTATTTGATACAACACCAGAATGTGTCATATGTGCAAATATAAGAGACTAAATAACAGGCCCTTCCTCTGAAAGAATCAAGCTGTCAGTAAATCAGCCTTCCTGCCTCCAAACTTCAGTCCTCTAGCCCCAATCACAATGATCATGATCTGCTCAGACCACTTTTGCAATTAGACAACTTCAGTAGATTTTCATTGCCTTGATTGTAAGGTTCAGATGCCTTAGAAGATGTACAAAGCCTCCTCTAGCCTAACCTCCAAATGCTCTTCAAAACTCCCATTTTAACCATCGTTTACATAAAACTACTTAATTTTCTGTCACATGCTCTGCTTATACACATATCTAAGCTTCTGACAATACTATTCTTTCAATTTTAGAATGTTTTACCCTACTTGTCCAAATAACATAATCACTCTTCATAATTTAGCTTAAGTATCAAAACCTTACGGAAGGGTGAATTTTATTTTATGTGAATTATATCTCCATAAGAATGCTACTAAAAATAAATATAAAAACTCTGAGATCTGCTTTCTGATGAACTCCTTTCTCTTGACTCATGCTACTGTTGCATATAGTGGGTCTGGGTTCTAGGGTGCCCAGACCTACCCTAGGTGGGCTTGTCTCTTTCTGACACAGAAAGAAGAAGAGGAGATGGAAGACCAGAGCAAAGTAATTTTTTTTTTTGCTTTTAATTTTATTTTAATGGTACATTTTAGATGTACGTATTGATAACATTCATCATAGGGAATTTGTACCTGTACAAGATATATCTTGTTGCTTCTTTTTTTCCCATTCCCCTCCCCTCACCCCCTCCTCCGTTCTTATTTACAAAAGCTTTGTTTCCATTTTTTTCTTCTATTTCTTATTTCTCTTGTCCCTCTGTTCCTTTCCCCCTCCCTTGTTCCCTTTCCCATCTTGACATTTTCTTCCCTTTCCCAATGTAATACATTTTAGTCTTTATTTACACTTTAGTTTCTCACACCAGAGAAACTATGCAGTATTTAAACATGTGTGTCCAATTTATTTCACTTAGGAGTATGGTCTCAAGATATTCCATTTACCTAGGAATATCTCAAGCTTATTCTTTATGGCAGAGTAGTACTCCATTGTATAAAAAAACACATTTTCTTAATCCATTCTGCTGTTGATGGGCATTTGGGCTGCTTCCAAGATTTAGCTATTACAAACTGTGCTGCTGTAAACATGGGTGTGCATATATTGCTGTGGTATAATGACTGTAATTCTTTTGGGAAGATACCAAGAAGGGGAATAGCTGGGTCAAATGGAACCTCTAATCCTAGTTCCCTGAGGAATCTCCACACTGATTTGCATAGCGGTTGTACCAGTCTACATTCCCACCAACAGTGGAGAAGTGTTCCTTTTTCTCCACAGCCCCTCCAGCATTTGTTATTGGCTGATTTGTTGATAATAGCCATTCTTTCTGGAGTGAGGTGGAATCTCAGGGTTGTTTTAATTTGCATCTCTCTAATGACCAATGATGTTGAACATTTTTTCATACGTCTATCTGCTATTTCTACTTCTTCATTTGAGAAGTGTCTATTCATTTCTGCTGCCCACTTTTGGACTGGGTCTTTAAATTTGGGAGGTCTGATTTTTTGAGTTCTTTATATATTCGAGATGTTAGTCCTTTGTCAGAGGAATAGCTGGCAAAATTTTTTTCCCATTTGTCTCTTCGCTCTGTTGGTAATTTCTTTGAGCAAAGCAGTTTCATTACAGGTATTACAAGAGGAAGAGGTATAAAGCTACCCTGGAGGAGTGGGGATGCCTAGAGCTGGGCCACTGCTGAATCAGGGCTGTGGTCCTGTTTTATGGGGTAGGGGCCCGGTCTCCACCCCCTTGAGGGATGACACTTGTTTGATTGGATATTGGGCTTGCGGCTAGGGGTTTGGGCATTTTGGGCTACTGGGGGAGTTTAGGTAGGCATGGCAAACTGCACTAGGAATGACAATGTTACCTACCCAGAGGAAGGTATTCAACCACAACCTGTCAGCTTTAGAAGAAAAGCCACAATATTGCTTGAAAGCTGCTTACTGCTCATAGCCACACAGAGGCTGCTTTTTTTTGCTATCCTCAAAAGGGTTTGGGTCTTTATTTTAACCCTACCTAAGGGTCCCTTCTGTCTCTATACTATCTACACAGCCAGGTATCTGAAAGCAGACTTTTACTCATACACATATAAGATACACGCAACACTAAGTCAGAGATCTGTAATTTTCCCTCCCCAGACACCATACATACCTAAATATCTCTGGAGTTTATGGGTTTACATATATATTTTTCCATGTATATCTGGTAGCCATTAACAACAGATCATTTTTGAGCCCCTGAAATATGGAACATCCCGACTGAGACGTGCCAGAAATATAAAAGTCACACACCAGATTTCAAAGTCTTGGTAGAAAGAAGAATATAGAATGTCTCTTTAATAATTTTGTAATGATCATATATTGGAATTAAAATATATATTTAATTAGATGAAATTTATTTTGTGTTTTTAAATGGGTTTCGTTGACAATTTAAAATTATATTTATGGCTCATATTCTGTGCCATTCGAGAAACACTGACTTTGACTTAGAGATACTCAGAGAGACAGCATCGTCTTCACCTCTGCATACAGAGTCTGGCCTGCGGTAGGTACTCAGGAATACTCGTCTGTGGGAGGTCAGTAAGCAGATACAGTATAAATAAGTCCCAAAGAAACAACACAGACTACAGAGAACAAAGAGAACACAAAAGTGAGGAAATGATCACTGTTTCCTTGTAAGGTCTAAAAAAAAATCTGCCGAAGAAGTTGGAGAAAGGGGGAGTGGCTCACCTAGAGATTGTTGTAGGACTTTACCGAGTCACTTTTTCTCTCTGCCTTCAAGCTTCCCCTATAGAAATGAAAGGGCAGGATGAATGGATGTTGAGGCGACTTTGTAAGGATAAAACAGATGATCTAATAGTGACTACTCCCGCTTACCCTTTGTGTTGGCTTGCTCATTAGATCTGAAGGTATGTAGGGAGTTAGGACATGCCTGGAATTTCTCTGCAGATTTTTTTGCATGCGTGTGTTTGATTCCACTCATGAGCTGAACCAATCAATCTAAGACTTTCTCTGCTGGAAGCCCTCATGTCCAGTTTTGATTCATAGAAACTCCTTTATGCTGTCTGTCTCGAAATTGTCTACAAGTAGACAATGAACCCATCGCAGCCACCCACCGCTGATGACTCAGCTGTGATCTTTTCTAATTAAATTAATCCATTTGACTACCTTTAGAATTTGGATTTGAAGACATAAAAAGAGAAGGCAGTTGTTTGGAAGAGAAATTTCTTCTGAAAAAATACAAACGTATGTAAAATGTGTTATCAAAATAATGCTAATAGTAACAGCACTTACTGCAAGTTCACACTGTATTAGATGCTGTATGTTATTTATATTGTCTCAGTCAAATTCCAAAAGAACTATTTTGGTTTTTTATTTTCTTTGAGACAGGGTCTCACTGTGTAGCTCAGACTTCCCTTAGACTGGATTTGTAACCAAGGCTGACCTCAGACTTGTCATCTTCCTGCCTCAGACTCCTGAGTTAGAAATATTCTACAGACAGAACTTCCAGCTCAGTGAGGGAAAACAGAAGCTCCTAACCCTGAGTTTTCCTTGAGATGTATTCTCAGTGTAGAATTGGAACGTTCCATATTGCTGTCCTTACTTTCCCCTATGGCACTCCCAACCATGCCACCTCACCATCCTGGCCCTCCACGTATCGCCTCAGTGCTGGCCCTTATTTCAGGGAAAAGGGTTCTCGAAGATGCTCAGTGGGCCTCTTTTCTCCTTGGCCCCTTCATTTTCCAATGCTTTGTTTTTCATCTTGATGGCCTTGTACAGACTGACATTTATGAATTAACACATACAGAGGGAAATGAAAATCTGTTCTGAGCCACTTGTCGAAGTCTGGAAACTGGATCCTGTCTTGGATGTGTGGAAAATACAATAGTGCTGTTTGTATTTTCCTCCATCTTGAACTGTGGTAACAAAGGTCCTGCTTTTAGAATAAGCAAAAATACCAATAAGGAGTTTTCTTGTTTTTCTTTCCCCAAACTCTAATTTTTTTTCAGATGATGATTTAGATATGAAAATTTTCCTGTGGTTTAGAGATATTTATAAAAAGTATGAGGATGGCATCAGGCAAAACATGAACTATTCTGTGCATTGAAATATTTTTCCAACTTCTCAAATGCTTTCCTTAGCTTCCAGTCTGGAATTTGCCCTCACCTATGCCCCTTTCACCATCTCAGTAAATTTTTTGTCTCTTATTTAATTCTGTTGGGATACATCTGATACTGGAGCTGGTTCCTCTCTTGTTTGTCACTGATAAGTCGTCTCTGTCTAGAGAACACAAACTCATTCTGACTGAAGCTTTTTGTATCAGTAGAGTAGCAAGTTCTATTTTGAGTACAACCAACACATGTAAGTTGTGTACTTGGCAAAGGGAAGAAGCTTGTGATGTTACTGGAACTTCTTACTTCCTCTGAAGGTACAAGAAGGCAGAGGAGCCTGTTACATTATATCTTTATAGGAAGGTGGACCCTCAGCATTTGAGAGTTCCCAGGCCAATGCGTTAGATAGTGTGGAGTACTTATCATACAGCACTCTTGACAAAGAACTAATGGGCTCCTGTTTGACTACTTCTGGTTTTGGAGAACTCATTACATTAGGATGTTTGCTGCCTTTGGCTTGTACATTTTATCATCCCATGAAGTACATTAAGCACATTCCTAGACCCCGTTGAGTACTAGAAGGCTCTCAAATCACTTAGCGGAAAAGAAGCACTGTGTATTTGCCCTCTAGGTAGATTATCTTCCAGACGAAATTCTTAATATCTGGTGCAAAAGTGAATAATGCAAGGGCAATATGGGGTTCACATGCAATTTTTTTTGCAATCCCGAGGATGAGATGGTTTTGGAGATATGGGTTCAAAGAACCTTTGCTGTGAAAGAGTAAAGCAAGATAGCTGAAGACAAGACTTGGGTTCAGAGGACCCAGGTAAAAGCCAGAGTCCTCTAACTGTAAACTGCACAAAGATGGTCAGTTCCACATCCCTAAAATGAGATGTGTAATAATAGTTTGATTCGGAATGATATTCCGGATTCAATCATTTAATACACACAAAATATTAAGAGCACTGCCCAATATATAGCAAGCAGTCAGTAAAGTTAAGCTGTGATTTCTAGTACCCCGGTTCAGCCATATGTTGAACAATCTTAAATCTTCAAATGTAAAATTATTTCATATTGGGATTGAACGTTTATGTCTTAAATCCTTGTGTTTACAAGATCCTTAATATGAACCAAGCTCTTAACCTTCACACTCCCATTTTTTCCTTTCCAATATCCTGTGCTCTGGGCATATCTTAGTACGGATGGAAAATCTGAAGCTCAGGTAGTTTGAACACTTTTCCTGAGGTCTCAGCTCAAATGTCCCATCTTCAGAGATAGATGCCTTCTCAAATCATTTAACAGAAAGCAACCATGCTATTCTTCAGATTTAATATCATCGTCTGCATATTATTTACTAATGTCTAGTATTTTTCTTTTATTCGATTTATTTTCTGCAGCCTTCCAGCTAGAATATGAACTCTCTGAGAACAGGAGCCTTTTGTCTTACTACAGAAACAGTTTCAGCATCTAGTACCTTCCAAGCTTTTGGCAAACATTATTTTAAGGAATAAATGTAGGACACGAGGACGCCAAAAGGAATAGAACTATTACTCTGTGAAAGCAATGGAAAGAGCTGTCTTGGCATGCCCGTGCTATCCTCAATTTTGTGACCCCGGGCAGCTGAATTCCTGTCATTATAGTTTGGATCCTGAATGTCCCCCAAAGGCCCATGTGCTGAAGTCTGGTCCCCGGTGGCCTGGGGCAGTACTGGGAGGTGATGAAATCTTTCAAAGAAGGGGCCTAGGGAGTGGTAGTTAGGTCATAGGAGACATGACCTTGAAGTGACAACGGGACTCCAGGCCTTTTCTCAGTCTCTTTGCTTTCTGGCCTGGAGGTGAGCAGTTTTGCTCAGTCACATCCACCTGCTATGATGAAGTTCCTCCCCACAGGCCCAGAGTAACAAGGCCAATCCATCGAAGACTGAAACTTCCAAAGCTGTGAGCCAAAACAAACTTTTTCTTTTAAGTTGATTATCTCAGGTGTTTTGTTTTTGTGAGGGACCGCTAACCAAAACACCGCCTCTAATTATTGAGATGGGAATAATCATCTCTACTTCCTTAAACGTGTGTTGAGGAAAAGTGAAATGAGACTTACAAACCACCCAGCATAGTGTCTACATGTAGTGAAGGCACAATGAATACTAGCTGTCCTTGACCAGACAAGGCTGGACTCTGGGGTTTGGTTCAGAATCCCTCGTGCTATTTCTGTGTTTTTTGCAGGAAATGATGAGTAACAACTTTGATGGGCACCAGATCATTCAATAAAACCATCATGTCTTTGTTTCTTCTGGTTACTTCAATTTTGACAATTATCTTTTAACGGAGAGCTGAACTAAATGTTCTCATTATTTTCCTTCCAGACTAAGTGGCCTTCTCAAACTCAGTCTCTCAATTCTCTCTCATATGAAACCATTTTTTTTTCTTCCCATAAGCCCAAGGAATGTACAAAAAGGGCTCCTAAGATGTTGAACTTAGTGGGGACGCAGAGAGGACTTAGAGATTTCCCAGTACAACTCGTTATTATGTCAGGGAAACTGAGGCAGCCTAAAGAGAGGAAGTGATTTATCTTACATGACGTGGTAGACAAGCAGGACTTGACCCCAGGCTTCTTTAATACACTTTCTGCCACGTATCACTGACAGTTATAGAGAAAAAACAGACTCTGAACAGTTGTAGCTCTACTTCATCGACCTTCTGTTCTTCGTAACCACTTAGACAGGAAAAATGGTGGTCCTTGGAACATACATCATCACTCTCCATTTTAAAATGCCATACCAGGGCTCTCACTTCTAGCATGTTTGTGTAAAAGATACCAGGGCTCTCACTTCTAGCGTGTTTGTGTAAAAGATTAGGAGACTCTTAGCTTAAATTGGTCATTTTTCTGCGGAGAGAAAGGGCTGCTTCTGTTGCCCAAGCTTGGCCTGAAGCGGGCAGGCCCACTGATTATATGTGTTTTAATCTGCTGGGGCCAATATGGAAAGAGACTGTTATTTATTTTTTGCTCTGCCCTCGCCATTTGGCAGTGGCTGCCTGAGTGGACTTCATTTACTAAACAAACTGCTCAGTAGCATCAGTAAGTAGCTTTAGCTTCTTTTTAAGAGGACTTCGTGTGACACTCGATCCTTGATTCCTCAGTAAAGCAACACAGCTGTTCTCTTGAAGCTGCTGTCTCAGCGGGAACCACAAAATCATTTTTAGTCAAGTCTGCTCTACAAGCCATCCAGTTCCCTTTAGGGCTCTGGCGAGCATCCCCGGGCAGCCTGCTGCCTGCTGACGTGCTGGCGGCAGCAGCTTTTCCAGGCCCAAACAGCAAGCTGTTGATTCTCGACTACTTACTCATGCGCAGGTCTCTTTCTTGCGCACTTCACCTTCAACATTTTATTTAATCCACATGGCAGTCCCATGACATCAGAAATTAATCTGATGTCAAGACAAGAAAGGAGGAGCGAGTGAGACAATTGGAATTCAGCCATGTATTCTCTAATTCCCAAATTCTCTGAAGCTTTTCAGTCCAGCTTTCTACATCAAGAAGGACTAAAAAATTATATAGGGATGAGAGGGAGTCATTGTGGATAACAAATTAAAACTGATACTGAGGATCCCTGCCCAGATCCTGAATCCCCCTGAGACTAACAGCTTTGTCTTACCATGATGGAATTTTCTATCAGAATGGGAACCCCCTTGATGCCTTGCTTTATTCAACAGTCATTCACAATTATTGTAAAAGTTCGTGCTTCAAAGTGAATTGGAGGGATTCAGGGGTGAAATAGTCATGACTCTCGCTCTTAGGAAACTCGGTCTAGGCATAAACATACAACAGCAGCATAAAATCATTCTAGGAGAGGTAGACCGTGATAAGTGGGTCAGATAATTATGGGACTCTGAGAAAGAAAAAAATCTGTTCCACCGAATGCACAAGATTACGCCTTTGGAAGAGTACAATAGTCAATGATTAACACTAGCTGCTGTGACACATAGGCCCCAAATATCAGGGTTTAACACAATATGAATTGCCTCCTCATTCTCTGTTGGATTTAGGTAGCTTTGTCGTCTAAGCTGTGTCTCAAGATATAGGCTTCTGGAATAATGTAGTTCAGTCCTTTGAGATTCCTGTGTGTTCAGCCATCTGGGAAGAGTAGAGAAATGGAGAATTAGGTAGAAGATGGAGGATCAGGCCTGGAGGTAGCTTATTTTATTTCAGTCATATCCCTGTGTACAACATAACTGCAAAAGAGGTTGAGAAATGTATTCATCCTCTATGTCTACAAAGAGAAAAGAATTTTCAGGGCATATAGCACTGATCGTGCCATAAGGGAAGGTGAAAAGGGAATTAAAGAATGGTCTTAATTTAAAAAGTTGAAGGATAAGCAGGAAGAAGCTACCATAGGGGACTCCCAAGAGACAGATTCAGAGTTTCAGTGTGGATAGTTGATACCAGACAGAAAAGCCTTGAGTGACAAGCATTTCAAAAAATGTTTTCCTGAATGTTAGTAAGCATAAGGTTCAAATTATTTGACTTGTTAAATGGATTCTAGAAAAGCTGGGTTATCAGATTAAAATTACTTTTACAAGAGTTTTCAAGATTTTTGGAAGGAGGCATACGATGTCTCCTTCCAAAAATGAAGGAGAAACTTTTATAATGAAACTTTTTGATCATAGAATCTATTTACATATAAGAATAATGTTTTACTTTACATAAGAAATCTTAGGCAACGAAGAGCCATTAACTGGAAAGAAAATTGATTGGAACTACATTTAGAAGTACAAGCCAGTGATGTCTGATATTTGAGCTCATATGCCAGGTTTGATCAGTTGGTAACAAATGGCAACAGCGTTATGAAAGGAATCGTAAAATTTCATCTGAACGCATCTTGGAAAAATGCAGTGACTGATTAGCAATATCTGCTTCAGAGAGATGAATATTGAGTACTGTCTTACTCGGGTCTGATCCTGGCGACTATAGCAAAGCACCACGGACTGGGTGGCCTAAGCAACACTTATTTCTCACAGTTGTAAGGGCCAGTGAGTCCAAGATTAAGGTGCAGCAGATTTAGTGCCTGATGAGAACCCACTTCTGGTTCATGGATGACTCTCTTGCTGGACCCTCACATGGCACAGAACAGAGAGAGCAAAAGCAAATTCTTCCATATATTTTTTTTTAATAAGAGTACTAATAGCATTCTCGAAGGCATCACCCTTATAGCCTAATTATTTCCAAAGTCTCCAGCTCCTAACACCATCATGTTGGGACAGGTGATAGATATTTGAAAAACAAATTTTGAAGTAACACAAACACTCTTTCCATAGAAGATTGCAGTTTTACATGTCAATTTTGCTAGGCTAGTTTGCCCAGTTGTTCACTTACCTAGTTATCTAGTGGATTGCGGCCTAGATGTTATTGTGGAAAGTTTTGTAGATGTTATTAGCATTTAAAATCAATTAGCTTTAAATAAAGATTACCTTTGATAATTTGTCTCACTCTATTAGCGGAAGGCCTTTAAGTTTTTCCAAAGAAAAACAGATTCTGCCTAAAGATTGTAACATAAAAGTCCTGCCTGTGTTCCTAGTCTGCTCGCCTGCCTTATAGATTTTGGAGTCAAGAACGCAACATCATCTCTTACTTGAATTTCCAGACTTCTTCCTACCCTGTAAACTATAAACTTTGCCCCCAAGATTTTAGGTGAGCAAATTAAAAAAAAAACTCTGTGTGCACATGCGTGTGCACATGTGCATGCGTGTGTGTGTAGGTTCTGCGTCTGTGAAGAACGTTGCCTGCTGCAAGGAGTGAAAGCAGCATGGTAGCATTTGATTGCTTTCGGCGACGGTGGCAAGTTGAATAATCGGTAAATTTAGGCGCCTGAAAATGGTGTCACCACCAAAATGGGAAGGAATTCAGGAGGAGAAGAGAAGAGTTCGGAAGTAGATCTTGTGTTTTAGACATGAGTCGAACAACCGAGTGGGCATCAATTAAAATCACTTGGATTCTGAGGCCAATGGCTATGAAGATATTTGGGGGTTACCTCCTTTAGGGTGTGTCAACAGATCCACTTCTCTGCCAGTCGTAGCTTCCTGAGGCCCAGTAGTTTCTTCCTGGGAGAAATTCCTGCAGTGACAAAAAACACAAAAAACAGGAGTACTTTGGGGCCAAATGTCCACAACACACCCAAGCGAGGCATGAATTAAAGGAGGAAGGATCAGAAGAATGAACTCAGATAAAAAGGAGAGGGACGTTACCAGGGACAAGCTGAGTACTGCTGAGTTACTGTGTGTGACTAAACCATGACTAAGATTTTCAGAGTGATAGAAGAAGGTCTCACCACCCTAAGAGTGGAGGGATTGTTCATATGTGTGTGCACGGTGAGTTGCTTGGTTATGGCAGCCCAAGATAAGACTCCTCCACGATGGCTCAGTAGCCTTATACTGAGTTCCTACCGTGCTGCAAACACTCACTACCGCTGAGGTCACACAGGGAAACACATGAGCTGATTCACCTTGCTATCAGTCCTTCTTCTCTGTGTTCTAATTGCACCTTAAGCTTAACTCTGTCTCACCACTTCTAGGTGTTAATGGAGTAGCTTTGTTCTACATGCACTCATTAAGGACTTACTGAGTCCCCAAAAGGGGCGCAAACTCTTCTTCATGGGGAGAATATATTACTAAACAAAAATGGCTAAACTCTTTTCCCTCATGGAGTGAGCGTTCTGGGGTGGATGGCAGAAAATACTGTAATAAATAAGTAAACTCTATGCCAAAATGCACAGTGATATGTTTAAGTAAAAACAAATGAAGCAGCCGTATCAGTCAGGAGAGGAGAAGTAACCAAAACGCAGTGACTCAAAATCTCACAGGCGTCCCTGAGATTGCTGAATGCCCAGCTGAGCCTGGGAAGGGAAATCACTGCTTCGTCATCCTCACGATTTACATTATTGCTGGTAACTTCAACATAAGTGAGAAAAGAGGTGCCTCCTGTGTCTCACCTCGGCAGAGTACAGCTTAGCTGAAACTGACTCATGTGATTTGTACACATTTTGGACTGATTACTTGGAATGACCTAAAATACAGAATTAGGAAGTATAGTCCTGTCATGTGTCCCAGCGGGGGGAAACCTGTGAATTTGGCCAATGTAATGGGGTCGTTAAGGTATTGTGAAGTTTTCATATTTTACTAAGAATAAGATGGGAAGCCATGAGAGAGTGTGAACAGAGAAAAAGATTGACGAAAAAAATTCACATTCAATGAGATGTTGGCTCTGTAACTCAGAATGTATATGTCCCTTGTGTTGATATAATGATATATGCTGTCTTAGTTACTTTCTCATCACTGGGACAAAATACTGACACCTACAATTTAAAGGAGGAATGGTTTATTTGGGTTCACAGTTTGTAGCGGTTTCAATCCATAGCAAGACAAGGCGGCACGGCAGAGGGGCGTGGCAGAGGAGAAACAGCTCATGGAGTGGCAGGCAGGAGGCAGCACAAAGCAGCATCAAGAGAGATGGAAGGATATATTCATACATATTTCCAGGCCAAACCCATCGTGACTTACTTCTTCCCACCAGGCTTCACCTCCCAACATCACACTCAGCTATAAACTGATCAGTGGACTAATCCAGTATTACAAATACATGATCCAGTTACCTCCCAAAAGCCCCACCTATGAGTGTTTGAGGCTTTGGGGGGATATCTAGATATAAGCCGTAAGATATGTATTACGCCTGTAATGATACACCAAATCATATATATGTATAAACTATATATATGTGTGTATACATGTGTGTGTATGCATATATATACATATACGTATATATGTATATGTATATATATGTATATATGTATATATGTGTATATGTATATATGTATATATATATATGTGTGTGTGTATATATATATATATATATATATATATATATATATATATATATGGTTGGTTTGTTTCTTCAAATAAGGATACACTTCCTCAGAAGAGACACCATGCCTATTTCATCACTGAATTTCTAAAGCTTAACACAAAGTCTGACCTACTTTATTCTTTTCACGTGTGTGTTTAAGCCACCAAAGCATGGCTGAGAGGAGGGGGAGGATGCTAAGGGCATCTGTGTGTACTTTCTCCTAAGAATTCGTGTTTTCTCAGAAATAGACAAGACAGAGCTGTCATCTTGAATGTGAAAGGCTCGTGTAGAAACTCATAAGCCACGCTGATAATCCGGCTCACGGCATTGAGGCTGCTGGATCTGGCAGTGGCATGTCTTCTGTGTTCTCATGGCTTGGGGCACTCGCGCTGGGAGCACAGTTAGCTGTCACCTTCTATTTCTGAGATAAGATATGACTTGCCCCTAGCTGATACATTTGTCAGCCCCGCAGACTCCTAGCTCAAAGAAACAGGTAGACCAAAGTTATGCCAGCAACAATTGCAAGGCCTAGGGACAGAATGACAAGGAACTTGAAAAATCTGACTCAGGGCATGTGTCACCACAATGCGTAAAAGTTCCATGTCCAGGATTAACTGATGCCACACAGGAAATTGTTTTCCTCGTGCTCCTTGACAGGTGTCTCTGCTGTTGCATAGCTGCTTCTCCACACCCCTTTCATCTAGATCAGGCAATAATGCTAACTTCGGCTCATCCAATAGGTTCCTTCCTCAACCTCGCCCTTGGCTTTATTCAAGAGGTGCTCAGTCTTCTTACATTCATCTACTGATTATGAATTTAGAAAGATAAGCATGTTGTATCTATGATGATCATACTTCTTAGTTTTCCCAGAACAGTCACAACTTTTGACAACATACAAGTGTATTTATTCACAATATACTCTTTTGTTCTCTAAATTTTCGTAAGTTTGAGAGATGTGTGGCCTCCTTAATCATATACATTTATCTTTTATTAACGTTCACAAAAGACTGTGAACTTGTGAATCTTTCCTACAGAGTGGCCTTAGGTCCACATGGTACTGTGAAGGTTTTGGTGATCAGCCAGAATAAACTTTTGGGGCCAAAGAAGGGGAGGAGATTTTCACAGCACATCTCTCTTATGCTGATTTCTGGGTCTCATCCCTGACCTACTGAATCAGACTTTAGGGAATGGGGCTGGAGATTTATAAGCTTACAGAAGTTTGCTATTTTCATTATTGCTTGGAAACCACTAGGTTGTTTGCCTTATGCACAGTTTAGTGTAGTGAAGGAAAACCATCCAATGAGCCGGGAGCCCAGTCTGTTGCCAACCACAAATGGAGTCTGACATCCCCATCGAGTTGTAAGGTCACATTCTTCCCCTCTGGGTGAGGCAAACAAGTGGCAATAAAACACTCAGCCTTGATGGAACCTGAATTTGTTAATAAACATGTGATAGTAATCTCTTCATTTCAAATCTTAATTGGATGTAACTCACTCAGATTGTCATAGAATTTAGTCCCATAACATATAAACTATGTAATATAGTTTATCGATACTCAATAATTGAAAGACTCTATTAGTATTGTTGATAAAATTAAAATTCAATATTCACACGGTTGCAGTTACCACAGGATTTGAAATCTAGGAGACGGTACACATTAGGGGATGTGAAGCGTTGAAATAAGCTCAGTAAATTCTCCATCTTGGATCTTGCTGTAGACACAGCACAAATAGTAGCTCAAAAGGTTTTTATCTTTATTAGTACAGAGGGGGTCTTGGATGGAGGAGGGAAAGAGAGGGAGAAATCTGGAAACATCCCAGGCAGTAGAATGAATGTTAAGAGACTCCCTTGATCTGAAATCTGCGTTTACACGAGGAGTAAATGAACGTGCTATCCGCACACAAGCAAGCTGTGACGATGAGGGCAGCCTCGAAGTTAGCGATGCTGTCAGCATGAGCGATCCCAGGAGTAGATCAGCTACCACTGCAAGGGGAAAGGAATCTAAGTGCGGTTGTTTATCATGATGAAGTGAAACAAACTGAGTTAAGTCTCCTGCTACTTTAATAATAGTTCCATACTCTGAGCGAATTCTCCAACAGAGGAATGGTAAGTTGTATTTTGTGCGTCTTCGGCAGGATGTAAGCAGGGGAGTGGCCCTATCACCTAGAGATGGAGGGAGGAAGGTAGGCCAGAAGGGGAAGGGGGTAAAACAAATTGAACTGTGTGATGTTCATGTACCTAATCCCTAAGGTGAATGTTCACTTCGTGTATGCCAAACACCTATGAATATAAAAGTAGTAAAATACAAAAAAAAAAAAAATACACTTTCAAATTAAAAAAAAAGTTGCATTAAGATCTGAGATTGAAATAGCTACATTTAACTTGTGGCCAGCCTGTCCCATGGCAGAGCATTTCAAGTCTTCATCCTCTTGTTTTGTGATATTTTTCCTCCTATAATTACTATGTATTTTTGAGGTTCAACCCTGAAATGGCACAGCATGGAATTTGACCCCAAGCACCATCTTCAATTTGAGCTGAGAATTTATATTTTCCTAGAAAGAAGGAACTTCTATTATCTGGAAAGTACCAAATAACTACTGAAGGAAGAAGACATCAATTTATGGTTCATGGACCATCTAGATTAAAAATCACTTAGTAAATGTCTTCAAAATGCTGGTTTCTGGGCTTCATCCTTGACCTGCCTATTTGGGAATAGAGTCTGAAGACTGATAAGCTCGCACAGTTTTGTTATTCACCCGGTTGTTTGGAAATCACTAGGCTATTGGTTTTATGAATGGTTCAGTGTAGGGAAGGAAAAGTAAGCTTTATCAAGATCTAATAATTGTAGGTACTACTATCTGTATCAAATCATTGAGAAAAACGAGGGTCAGTGGAGTGACATCCAACCCAAGACCAGAAAGACATTTACAATAAAGAGGTTTTTGCAGCCTTCCAACTGAAGTGATGGGAGAATGCCTGGTCAGACTTCCATCTCCCCAAATAGCTGACGATTCTGTGGCTTACGGAAGAGTTGACTTAGACTGAAATTTTATTTCGATCATTTGATAAAAATTTTTAAAAATCTGACAAAATGAAAACCAAGTATAAAATAATCCTACCATCTCGAATGAGTCCCTATAGTCTCTGCCATCTCTGGAGAGAACTAGAAATTAGAAGCATTTTACAGGGCAAAAGTGGTCTTACCTTACGTTAATATTTTATTCATGTTAATGGAATTGGAAAAAGCTTTCATTTTCGGGAAATAGTAACTCATAAGTTACTGAACAGATGGCAATTTCCTCTCTGCCTTTTGCCTAAAAACACATGTTGGGTGCGTCACAAGCAAAGCTCAGGCCCTGTTATAGTTGTTACTCACTCCCAAAGCATTTGCTCCTGTATTTATCACGTAGCTGACAGTAAAAATACAGATCTAAGATATTTTTAGTGAGGTGGTTTTAGGGCCTCCAGGGGCAACAAAGTCAGTGTAGAATCTGGAGATGGGACTTTTGTTTTTCGAACAGGTCTGATTTATAGGAATGGACAGTTTGATTTCGTCCCTGAGAACAAAATTTTTGTCCAAACAGTTTGTCTCTTGCACTCCTCAGAAAGTAATCATTCATTCATTCCTTTTCTTATGCAATCGAGAGAGAGGAAAACATGCTGATATAGAGCAGAGATTCTCAAACTTTAGTGTGCACACAAATCAACTGAGGACCCTGATAAAATGCAGATCATGCTTCATCAGACCCAAGAGTCTGCATTTCTAATCACACTCCTGTGACATATGGCTGCTGTCTGGTGGACCACGTTGAATGAGCAGGTCTTAGACTATGGTCAGCTTCTCAAGTTCACATCCAAACTTTCCTTCCAACTGACCACGAGCAAAGGAAACATCAAACTTCCTCTGGGTCTTCTCCACCTCATCCGAATATGATACAGATAATGAGAGTGCTAAACACACAGAACTGTTTTAAAGACAGAATATAATCATCATTCAAAGTACTAAACTAGATTATATAGCGAGACTCTGTCTCAAAAAAGTGCTAAAAAATTCTCATGACATCATGTGATATTAATAAATGTTTGCTATCCTTATAACCAGGCATTTTGTATGCCTACTATATACTGGGGCTCTAGGAACAGATATAGAAGGTGTGATTCTTGTTTTCTTCTATTTAATGGCCTGGAAGTGGTCAGTAAAGGTAAATCGATGATAGATGGGTATTATAGAGATACATAAATCTATGAGCTAACATATGGAGATGCAGGGACAGCAGGAATATAAGTCATGGAGTCAGAAAGCCGGTTCCCATATTTTCAAGTCTTTCTTTTTAATTTTAATTTTTATTAATGTGTGTTTGCAGTACATAATATTGCATTCATCATGGAGGGGGGTTGATACTGTACATAACACATGCGAGTTTTTTCTCCCCTTCCCTCCTTTCTCCCTCCCTCCATCTCTTATTCCCCTTCTCTTTGTTATAAGGGATTCTGGCAAGCCCCTTTCTGTGGACTGTCATTTCTAACAGAAGACTTGCACCCAGCCACACCATTCTTTATCCTAAGTCATGACATACTAACTTATGGCATTGATCAAGTTTCTTAAACTCCCAGGTCTTATTTTCCTCATATATAAAGTTCAGATAATAAGATGACATTTCTGAGAATTAAACATGTAGATCATTACTTTGCTCCTTTAAATATTCAGTAAGTGCTTTCATTAGCATCGTAATCTCCATCGTCATTTTCATCATCATCAAGTTACTTTCCTTGTCACTGGGCCACAATGCCTGATACCAACAAATTAAAAGGGGAAAGGTTCATTTTGGCTCACAGTTTGGTGAGGTTTCAGTTCATGGTCAGCTGGCTCCAAAGCAGGACGGCACAACAGAGGAGCACGGCGGCGGAGAGCCTCTCGCAGCGTGGCCCACAGACAGCACAGAGAGAGATCACGAAGGGGTCAGGAAGGGAAGGGGACCCCTCCAGGCCGCAGCTACAGTGACCTGCCTCTGCTGGCAGGATCCCGCCTCCTAATGGCAATTGGCCATCGGTGCTGAACTCAACAGTGGATTCCTTCACTGATGATTATCATGGCCCCACGATCTAATCACCTCCCTAAAGTTCTTCCATGAGTGTGTGAAGCCTCAGGGGTATCTAGATATAAACCATAATAATCACCAACATTTTTCCTGCCTCTGTTTTCTTATTCTTTCTTTGTAACTCTTATCTTAAGCAACTCCTATTAACTACTACTCAGGGTTTTCTGAAACTGTTAACTGTTTATTGTATAGTGATGTGTGGTGTAACTTTGGGGGTATGTTCTGAGAAATGAATTGTTAGGTAACTTTTCGGTATTGGGTGAACATTGAAGAGTGTACTTACACAAACCTAGAGCGTATGGTCGACTATATACCTCAGCTATATAGTATCAGCTGTGGT
The DNA here is from genome assembly GCA_004026905.1 of Hystrix cristata. Taxonomy (NCBI): domain Eukaryota; kingdom Metazoa; phylum Chordata; class Mammalia; order Rodentia; family Hystricidae; genus Hystrix; species Hystrix cristata. The sequence continues at coordinate 117,178 of PVJO010003054.1, forward strand.
TCTTAGGCCACAAACCTGGATGACATGTTACTGTATGGAATGTGATAAGCAGCTGTAAGTATGTATGTATCTATACATAGCTAAGCATAGAAGGGGTATAGGAAAATATGGTCTAAAAGACAAAAACGGTGCACCTGTGCAGGGTATGCACCATGAAAGGAGCTTCCCTGACAGGAAGTGGCTCTGGATAAGTCAAAGGGTCAGTGGTGAGTGAGTGGGAAGGTCAAACACATTCCTGTACACTACTACTGTTGCTTTATAAACACTGCACACTTATGGTACACTTAATTTGCAAACTATTTTTTCTTTCTTCAGTAAAAAACACAACTTATAACTTTTTTCTTTACAAACTTTTATTTGTTAGTGGCTCATGGTTTTTTGTTTTTTTTTTTCCTCCATCAGTCTTGCCTTCACTTTAAGGACCCCGCAGCCTTACAACCAGAGCCTGACCTTGCAAAAGGCCTGGTGAGACCAACCTTCCTTGTAACATCTAAGTGAAACTGAGGTCCGCAGAGGGGAACTGATTTATTCAAAGTCGGCAGCTCCAGGGACAGAACCCGTACTAGAATCTCCAAAGCAGGGACTATATATTTTTTCTTTTAAGCTTGAAAAGAGGAAGGATTTATTTCCTTACACACACAAAAAAACCTGTATTTCCACTGGAGTTTTAACATACACGTGTATTTTTAAACCTCTCTGTTAATGGATATGCCATAGTCAGACATGAAAACACTTCTATGTTTGCTTAATGGGAATACCAGTCCCCTGTCCTTGTCACTTGGATCTCATATTAAAGGTCTCCTTTCATTTTTAGTAAAACAGAAAAACACCCTCTGCTTTCACTCACATCTACTCAGGTTCCAGAATCATTTCGTTGGAAGCAAATCAATAATGAATGAGATGGTTACTCACATCTGTCCACATCCGATCCCCAAAGAAAGATTGGGGGCTGCAAGCCCTGGAATGAACACAGTGTCCTTTTGCTACAATCTAAATGGAATTATGTCTCTCCTTCTAACATGTCATCTGTGCAGATTTCCATGGAATTCCTTTTCTGGTCTCTATTCTGCTGTATTGTTCTGGGATTATAACAATATCAGTTATGATTTATTGAGCATACACTGTTTACCACAGACTAAGGTAGGATCAAAACATACAATGATTGCTTAAAATTTTTAAAATTTCTTACAGTAAAAGACATATCATTTTTGCCATTCTTTGAAGCAATTCTGGAAGTCCTCTTTTAGGAGTGTCTTCAGTTGTACTGTCGTGGCTGCCTCCGTGTCCTGCATTGATTGAAAATGTTTACTTTCTATGGCCATTTTGATTTGGGGAAAGATTCAGAAGTTGCATGATGCCAGATCAGGTGGATGAAATGGATGAAGATATACTGTAATGCTTTTGTGAATTTGTCTTTTATTTGATAGCACTCGGATCATAACTTGTACAGATATTTATGAAAAACTTCCAGAACTGCCTCGGAGAGTGGCAAGAACGTTGGGATAAGTGTGTTTGAAGCAAGGGAGAGTATTCTGAAGGAATTAGTAACACTGTGCATTTTTACTGTTATACTTTATAAAATTTAAACATTCATCATATATTTTGATCTTACTTCCTATGTTCAGTACCTCGGTTATATGTGGAGTGCTAGAATCCCAGTTTATACATTGGTGAAATGAAGATGTGAGGAAGGTAAAAAAAGATAAGCAGGAAGAGAATTATGATTCCAAAGTGAGAATTTTACCACACTAAAATTTTTCCTCCAAGTAACAAATAAGTGCTAGATTTTGACATAAATATTAATGGTATAGGAGACTTGTACTATTTCATTTAAAGGAAATTTCCAGAGAAGGTAAATCTATAGAGATAGAATGCAGATCAGTTCTTGCCTTGGTCTGGCAGGTGAGGACAGGAAATGGGTTCAGTGGCCATGAGAGGTATTTTGAGGAAATGGAAATTATCTAAAATTGGATTGCGATGATAGTTACACAGCTATGAATTTACCAAAAATTATTGATATTTTTGCCCTTGAGACAAATGAATTTTATGATATATAAATTAGGGCTCAATACATTATTAAAATTATTGATCTGTTTTGCATTTGAGATGAGTGAATTTTATGGTACATAAATTAAACCTTGATAATACTGTTAAAAATTGAGTCTACAGAGCAGGAAATGAAAGGGCCTTTCTGCATCCCCATAACCGCCCTTCTTACGTGGGAGTCTTTGGTTCTGTCTGCAGTCACAGTCAGATCCAGGAATATAAATGCTCCTTCTCAACCAGGATTTTGGCTCTTATTTCCTCTTTGATGACAGAACATGGACAAATGAATGTTAACTTCCTCCTTAATGCTCACTTATTGGTGAAACCATAATCCTGGAATGTTAGTGAGTGTAAGTAGTGGGAGACAGTGCTCCTCTGCTTTACTAGAAATGAAAGAGACTTTCATTGCAAGGGAAGTATGAAGGGAGTAGGGAACTGATTTTCCCATTAAGGACACAACCAAATTTTAATATATTTTAGAAATATTTCTATATTACAATATGTTCGTTTATGTACTTTTTATTTGTTTAACATACATTCATCAAATCCTCGTTACGTGCCAGGTACTTTTCTCAGTGCTGGAGATAAACCAATGAACAACAATCATTTCTGTCCTTCTAGTGCTCACAGTGCAACAACTCAAACTTGTGCTTTTCTTTCCGCCTCTGTGGACTGATGTGGATAGACATTTTATTCTCCTAGGCTGTCTTTGAAAATAACCCTTCCTGTAAACACGAGTCCCTCCCGTCCTTTTATCTACCTCCCTCCCCGGAAGCCAGTCATGTCTGACCAGCACTGGAGTTGTATTCACTCTATTGATTACCAGAATTGCCTTCTCTATGAGTTTATAAAATCTGTCTTAGTAGATGCTATAATTAATTTATTTCTTTGTTCTCCAGAGTCCTCATTACAGGCCTTTGTTACATGAATGTGAAAATTTGTCCATTAACCAAGTATTGTGGATAGCTTTCAAGTTACAGCTACTGCTTGTGCACAATGATATTTACTGGCGAACAGGCCTGGTATGACACTTCCCCTTTAAGATCAGACCTGCTGAGAGGAGATAATCGATGAGTTAGACAAGATCCAGTGAACACAGATAATGAAGAATATTATGAAGGAACTACAAAGGGCGCAACTTCTTAGGACTGGAATCAGGAGGCTACTTCAGCAAGGGCAATCTCAGAAAGACCCTTTGAGGAAATAGCATTTAATTATAGATGTGAAAGAAAAGAGTCAGCCTGATGAACAGATAGGTAGAAGAATATTCTACATAGAGAAAAGTAAAAGTAAAAGTATTCAGAGGCAAGAAAGAATTGGGGGCCGGGGATTTAGCTCAGTGATTTGAGTGCTTGCCTTGCAAGCATAAGGCCCTGAGTTCGATCCCCGGCACCACCAAAAAAAAAAAAAAAAAAAAAAAAAGAAAGAATTGGATGAGTTTTTTTGGGGGGTGGGTAGAAAAAGGCCATTGTGCTTGGAGCATAGTGGAACATTATGCATATAAGAAGGTACGCAGTGACAGTTCATTAAGGGTTTTGCAGATCACAGTGAGGAGTACAAATCTCAGTCTAAGAGAAATAGATGGAAGGTCATAAAGAACAAGTAACTAAGAGCTGATGTATAGCTTAATGAGACTGTTCTGAATTATTGTTGCAAATGTATAAGTGAACTGAAGAGGTAAGTCCCTGAATAAATATTTTGCTTATAAAGTCCCTTGAGTAAGAGTCTGGAGACCTGGGTCTGGATGATAAAGCAATCTCAGTGTTATCAAATGTGAACATCAGAGATTGAAGCCCGTCTCATTAAACTTGGTAACATCAAAGGTTTCTTGTTAATTTTATGCATCTCATTATGTGTATCTGAAATTACATGCAATCCTCCTTTTCAGGGGTGGATTCCTTCCAGGACTTTTGTGGATATCAAAAGCCATGGATGCTGAAAATCCCTTGTATAAAATGATAAAGTATTTGCATATGGCAGATGTATATCTTCCTATGCACGTCAAATCATCTCTACATTACTTACAGTGACTAATAGGGTGCAAATGCTATGTAAATAGTTGGCATTCTGTATTGTTTAGGGAATAATGGCAAACAAAGATGATACATTTTCAGTACGGACATAAGTTTTTTCAATATCTTTTGATCCTTGTTTGGGTGAATCTTAAGAAGCAAAACCTGGATGTCACTCAAAACATCAGAGAAGTCACCCGGATGCCTGGGCATCTTGTGATGTTGTATCATAGTGGAGCGTCTCCACTTTACTCCTTCCTTAAGGAATTAGATCCTCTTCCTATTAACCCAGACTAACTACCTGCAGCTCTCATTACTGCCTTTCATTGGCCACACTGCTGGTTTTGGTATTCCACACGCTTCCTATTATTAAGAGGGATCTGTTTCAACCCCAGGCTCTTCATTAGAGCAAATATTTTCAGTGGGCAGCATCCCATTTCATATAACCCAAGATGAGAAAAAGGAGAAGCGTGGGCTTAGAGCCAGGAGACCTGCTTCTGTTCTCCATTTGGTTACAAGTTATTGTTTGGCTATTATTGTTCTCTGTGCTCTGATTTCCCTCTTTGTAACACAAGGGGATTGACCTTAGTGAGCTATGAGGTCAGTGTTTCTTTCCTGGTTCTCTAGCATATGCTTTTCATGTTTCCTAACTGATCTTGCTAATTTTTGTGTTTTCTTGCTACTCTGCCTCAACTTTAGCATTTACAACAATTCACATGATTTTGTTCCTCTACTCACTTCCATCCAACTCTCCACCCAGTAAGTCCTATACTCATTCATCTATTACAGGAATATTCCTAAAGAGTATATTCTATTCCTCAGATACTATGTTGAGTGGTGGAGACACAGTACAGGATGGTCTCTGCTCTCAAGGGCTTCTCTGGGGAGGAGACAGACACACCAACCCACAGGGGAAGTATAGTGTAATGGTGTGAAGGTAGCGAGATGAAGAGATGCTCAGTGCGTGAAGTGTCAAAGCTAAAATGTGGGAGCAACTTTGGGAATATTAAATGAGGGGACTCTCAGTCCCACTCTTGAACATATAGAATGAGTGAGCCTAGTGAATGGACAGGGACAGGTGCTCCAAGAATAGAGACCATGGGCTAATAAACTGGAGATGTGCTAATCTGTAAGAAGTCCAGAATGACTAGATGATAGAATGGGACTTGTAAGTGGTGGGATCCAGGATTGGAGCCAAAGAAAAGATCATGCAGGACCTTATATATGGAGCTAAAGAGTCAGAAGGAGTAAAATAAATAATGACCTGGTGGTTTAAAGGATAAAAAGAACACCCACTGTATACTGTTCTAGGTGCTGCAGCAGCATACATAGTATAATGTAAGCTATGTAGCATGTTGACTGGCACCTATGAGGCATTACAGTATTGTAAAATGTGCAGATACTTTGGACAACCAGCTCTGGGTCTCAGTCCCACATTTATCACTTACTAGGTGTGTGAACCACAGAAATGTCTTACCCTAGTGAGAGAACACCTTTTTCTTTTGTAATAAAACTACAAAAGGGATTAGAGGACATATACAAATGTGTTTGTACTTAAGAAAGTTTCATTAATTGTTAACTACTCTTACAAATAAGTGCTACTCTTTCCTTTCTTTTTCTTCTCCTCCTTCCTTCCTGCCCTGTCTCCCTTCCTTATATTCTTAGACTCCTACTTTAACAAGAATGAATTTGAAAAATCAGTGCAAGTCCTAGTCTTTCCTTAATATGTTACATAAATGGCACATCATTTAATAGGTTCAATTAATATCCGGACGCTGGTCCGTTCAGCCAGCACTGGTCACAACAAGATTAATTCAGGTGTGCATAGCTAAAGGTAAAGGGCAGATACTCAAACCAAGTTGAACTGGAACCTGTATATATAACCTAAATCCCTCTTTTTGCTAATTCTTTCATCAAACCAAAGAACAAGGTTCAACCTTGTTCACAAAGATGATTTCCATGACCACATGTATGAGAAGAGGAATAAAACAGGAAACTTCAGAGCCTAGGCATCCATCCTAACTCTGGCCTTTCTTAGCCATGTGTCATAGGTGAGTCATCTAACCTTTTGAAAACTTAGTTTCTTTATACACTCACTAAATAAAGATTACATGATCCTCACATAGCTACCTAGGCATGGTGCAATAAAAATGTATGGTAAAGTGTTTGACCCAGGATACATTTTCAATAAATGGTAGATGTTATTCTTAGTACTTATATTATTGTTGTTATTGCTGTATCAGTTACTAATGGTAGTATGATTTTATTGTGTTACAATTATTTTTGCGTGCCTTTGTTATGGTTCTTAGTATTTGTGTTTATATTATCGAGTAGAACAGAAGATGAAAATGCCCAGAGTCAGCATCAATACACAGGCTATAGTACTGTTGGTGGAGATCCACCACTGGACAAGCTGAGATAGTCATTTGAAAAGATGGGCCAGAATAAAGTTTTATCTTCTCCAGAAGGTGAATCCTCAGAAAACAAGACCACAGTTTACTATTAGCCCGGAAATCAGTGGGGTGGCCTTCCTTGTGAGGGGTTGGGGGCTGGAAATGGGACCAGCAAATGAGCTGGCTTGAGGGGAGGGGGAGACAGCTGCAGGTGAGTGTTGCCAGTCTTAGAACAATCAGATTCATGGAAATGGCTCAACTCAAGGAATAAATTCCTTACAAGGAACCTGTAGTTATGTTGTATTATGAGAAAGGAGCCATTGGGCTCATAATGTAGGATTGAAGGGCAGAGTTTGGCTCCCAAGTTCAGGACAATTTGTAGAAGAACAAACATGGTAATTTGTGAGACATTGGAGGAAATTAAGAGAATGAAAGGCTGAGTTTAACTCATCTTTCCATGAGGCTGCATTTTATTGGTGCTTACTTGGTGACAAATCATCTATTTTTAGTTTTTATGTTGCTTTAGTTTTGATTTTATGAGTTAAGAATGACTAATAATGGAGAGGGCCTGACCTTGAAGCAAGGCATGCTGGGAAAACACATTTCTGGGTGCATGTTCCCTCTGTGCCTAGAGACATGGATTCAAATAAAAGTCAAGGGTGCTGTCCCATCTGGGGCCACTGCTTTGGAAAGTGAAATGGGGCTTTTGAATACATCTTTGTTTGTCATCCTTATTCAAGGTTATCCAAAGACGAATCTGTTTCAGGAGAGAAGAAAGTAGTAAATTTAATTGGAGCTTTCAAACAATGTTCAGTCCAAACAGAGAAGTTCAAGAACAAATAAGTGTTTAAAATCAAATGGGCATCTCTTCCTGGATCTTGCTGGCTTAGAAGAGTAAGTGCAAAAGAAGAGAGATTCTCATGTCTTTTAATTCCATGAATGGTCAGTCTGTTTCAGGAAAAATTATTAGCCACTTGCCATCCTTTTCTGATTATTTTTGTTGTCTAGAGTTGTGTCCATGGGAAGTCTATGGCTGAGAAGAAGGGGACTTGTGTGTATCTGGTAATGAAATTTTATGTGCACATGTTGTGATGGACTAGTCGGACATAAACCATCAAGGGAAGAAAACGTAGTTACTAACATCTCTACAAATGGGGAAAGAGACTCCCAAAGATATTTAGTGGCATCCCTGAGATCATACAATAAGATAGGGACAGAGACAGAATGTGAACTAAGCTCTCCCAAATACCAATCTGTGCCATAGCGGTTTGAGCAGCCAATGATCTTATTTTTATTTTGTAAAAAGTCAGAAAAATATTTAGTGACCAAATTCTGCATCTAGCCTTATTTCTCTTGATCTCTAGGCTGAGATGTTCCCAATCTCTCCTCCTTCTGAGCCACATAATGTTACTGGCTGCTAAATTTTCAGGAGGTTTAGTATCTTCAGGTATGTGAGAGTTTACAAGTTAAGGTGCTTCAACTTCACCCACCATCACTTACATCCTTAGAATCCAGGGAAACTGGAACGCGGACAAAGCTTAACTTCATCATATTATTTAAAAAACTGGAAACTAGGATTCAAAGAAGAAGGAGTCACTGAAGGCCACATGCTGTTGTGACACTGCAGATTTATCAAGTTGTTTTGAGAGCTCATTCACAGTGGATGAAGCAAGTCCCTAAAGAAGACGCAAGGAAAAAAATATATTTGTTATTGCCAAGCATGGGAGTTTCTCACTTCCTCACTTTATGGTCTCTAATGAGTCTCTTGAATTCTTGTTTTGTTTTTTTTGGAGCACTGGCATACCCATGTTTATAGACAACAGATATGATTATGGTGCAATTCACAATATGGAAACAGCCTAGGTGCCTGTCAACTGATGAACTGACAAAGAAAAAAAGTCTCCTAAACTCTTCAACTCTCCATTTTTGGCTGTGTTAGATCTACTTCATACCGTATACGAGGAATAAATGATGCTGTGCATGCAGGTCTCATGTGCAGGTCCTGGTCTGCAGCGGGAACTCCATACGCAGGGGCTGTGATGAATTCTTACCAGGTCAGACGCATGGATGGAGAAAGTGAATTTTGTGTGGTAGAGGCAATGCTGGAGGGAGTTGAGGGAGTGATCTCTGTTAGTTCCCACACATTGGTTCAGTCTGGGAAGACAAAGGGGTGAAAATAACAGGAAAAGGGCAAGTTCTTCAGCAAATCACTTATTGTTGCCTAGATGTCACTGTGGTAACATGGAAACCCCCTGAATCTGTTTGTCCACTGGTCAAGAGACAGTCCCCCAGGGCTCTCAGTGGCCAGCTCAGGGGCTCCAAAGAGAAGCCAGGAATGAAGGGTCACAGATGGGAACACTGAGTTCTTTGGGAGTCCTGTGAGGATGTTCTCAGATCTCTGGGATAGCTAGGAGGGATCTTCAGGCTAGACCTTGGTCATGGAGGGCAGTTTCCCTTCCACTTTGCCCATGTTTATCTTACTTCTATCATGGGCAAGATGCTAACTTTCCTACTCAATCAATTCTTTAGAAGCTGAGGTTTATGCATAGCCTCTGGAAATCTGTTTGTGAGATTCCCCTTAAGAGTTCTAATCTCTCCTTAATAAGAATAGCTGCAAGAGAGAAGGCTTCTTCTTAATGAGAGTGAAAACAATGAACAAACCCTAGATAAAAATCATAATAAGGGGTTGGGAATTTTGCTCAAGTGGTAGAGCACTTGCCTAGTGTCTTAGTTACTTTTCTCTCATTGCTGAGACAAAATACCTGATACCCAAAGTCATGGGAGGAGAGGTTTATTTAGCTCACAGTTTGTAGAGGCTACCTGCCTTGAGGGTGGGTAGCACTCGCACACTTATACATACCACCCTTAATCCTAGTATCACATCCTTGATCCCAGCAGAATTCTGCCAAACCAATCAGTGGACTAATTTTGTAACCACACACTCTACATCCAGCCCTTCCTATGACCACACGAGACTCTGGAGGACATCTAGACACAAACCCTAACACCTAACACGGGCAAGGCCCTGAGTTCGATCCCCAGCACCACCCCCTCAAAAAAAGAAAAAAATCGTAATAAAAGTGGGAATTTAGAGATAGCTGGTCTACTCAAGAAAATTTCCTAATTTCAAATTAGTAAAAGAAAGCATAGATGGTCACTTAGACAGGATGTGGTTTACACTGGCTCCTTCATGGTAATAATGATTTTCCCTCATCAAAAAAAAAAAAAAAAAGTAAAGCAAGCAGTATTAATAGAGTTATATAGAGAAAGCAAACTTTTTTTTTTTAAAGAATACATTTTTTAAAGCATTTTTAGGGCTCAATAAGTCTTAAGTAGCTACAAAAAATTTCCATCTATCTGTTCAGGTTACAAATTGTTCCTATCTGCTCGTGTCAAATAGTCTTATACTTCTCACCAATGTCCTTCCCTTTAGTCCTCCTGTGAAAGTTTGACATTCAAATTCTAGGGTGGAGTTTGACTAAATTTATTCTCTTCTAAGGAAAGTAGGTGCACAGAGAGTGAGTGAAACACAAGCAAGATTTGACTGATTGATTGATGGTACCTGTTCGTAGTACCTAATATTTACATTCCTCATGTGGAGTTGTTACAGGTACTTAATATATCTTAATTCCTTTTTCCATTCCCTTTCCCCTTCTCCCTCGTTCTTTCCACCATCTCTTGATCTCCTTCTCATTTGAGAGAGAACTCTCTCCTTACTTCCTATTACCTGTCTTTTTCTTTGCTCTTTACTTATAATTTGTGTTTCTTGTGTAAGAGAAACCATACAATATTTAGGCTTCTGTGTCTCATTTATTTCGCTTAGCATTATGGTATCAAGGTGCAGCTTCCATCTCCAAAGCCCCCTCCCGGAGGCCCAGCAATGATAAAAGACAGGTTCTCAGCCAAAACACACTATATGTTGTTACCATTTCTGATGATTGTTTGAGGCAGAGTTTGCCCTGGCGGTTTGAGGCAGAGTTTGGCCTGGCGGTTCAAACTGATTTCAGGGAGATGTCATATAGCCTAGGAATTCTATTTTTTTTTTTTTTTCTGACTCCAAAGGACAAAGCTTTTCTAGCAGAATCTCCCAGTGGGAACAATGACAGCAGCTCTGGCCTAGTGCATCTCTGGCTGCCTTGGCTGTCTCAGAGACAGCCCTCAATGATCTGTACAGGTTTTTCTCCAAGGACCCAACTCGGTAGAGTGTGGCTCTTAAGAGCAGCCAGGCAAGCAGCAGACAGACGTCAGGCTTTCCCAGGACTGTCCTGAGTACCGCTGCCAGTCACCAGGCAGAAATCAGATCAGAGGAGTGCTTGCTCTCTGTTGAATAAACTATATTACCAGATAAATATTGTTGATTAAATTATTTCCCTTCAATAAGATCTTATTCAATGTTTTAATCTTTATTATGACTTTGAGAGGTAGATATGAAGAAAACCCTTATTCTGCAGAAAAGAGAATGGAAATTAGCAAAGGCAAAGTGAGAGCGCCAAGCTCTCCAGCTATGAAGTGCAAAGTGAACATGTTTTGATGCATGGATGAAGTCTCAGGGCCTTGTCACTGCGCTGGTTCGTTTCACTCATTTGCATTATTCTTTTCATCCATGCATTCCTTCAGCAGATATAAACTGAGTGTCTGCTGTGCTGCAAGCATTACTCTGGGCCCTTGACCATCACAGAATAAAACAGAGATTTACACCTGGAGCCAGAATAGAATAAATATGCATAATGCGCCCCTCGTTTATACAGCATTGCTTCCTACTGGGGTGACTGTTATGTGCAAAAGAGCCACGGACATGATTATAACCACAGTAGAAGTTTATCAGTAAAATGGTGCAACTGACCTGGAAGAAAGTGAGTAGGAAGGAGTTTAGAATTGTTGGGTAGAAGACTGACTAAGCCTTTAAAAAAGATGATGGTGGTAAATCTTATTCGAAAGGTTAATTCGAGCTTAAAGAAGACCTAGGAAACCCATTTGGGTAAGAGCTTTCCAGGCAGAGGACAAAGCAAGGGAAGAGTCTCTGAGGAGCCCAGTGTGACTGGAGCACACAGCTGAGGGATAGCGTGGGTGGAGTTGAAGTTAACATGGTAATGGGGCCAAGTCAAGTCATTGTCATGACTTTAGCTTGCTCTTCACATGAACAATAGAGCCACAACTGGGTTTTGAGCACAGAAGTATAAATAATCTAATTTGTTCTTTTCAATGATTCCATTGCCTGGGTTAATATTAGTTCCAAGAATTCAAGGGTAGACTATCTCTGGGAATGTGAGGCAGGGGGTTCACCAAGAACACCCACATTCCTGTGGGTGTTTTCTTGTCCCAGTGAGGCTAGAGCTGAAGAGGCACTACAAAACTGACTCCAACCATTCAGGATTAGCACAACGGCAAATCCATTTAGGAAAGCAGCCTGAACTGGGTGTGGACCCTGATTCTGTCACTTCACACAGGTAGTCTTTGAAAATGTCGCTTAACCTGTCTTACTTTTGTGCCTTTAAATATCAGTAACAGCTACCATATATTTATTAAGTTTAGCACTATACACTGTCTTAGTACTCACATTGTTACCACTGTGGATATTCTAGTGCCACTAAAAGGTCTGGTGATGCAGAAAGAGATATCTTCAGAGCATTGTTTGGTCATTTACAGATTAGTAAGGTGTCACATTTACCTACAACCCCAACATATGATACATTCTCTAAATTAGCAGTGGCCCAAAGTCCTTTCTGCATATCAGGTAGCTTCTGAAGGGGATCAGGTGAAATGAGGGTGCTGATCCTGAAGTGGGGGAAGAAAGCACCCTGGCTGTCTCTCCTTCGCTCTTCTCCTATCCTGAAAGTGTGGACACTGTGGCTGACAGGGATTAGCAGCCTCATCCACACTATGCATCCTCTCACCCCCCTCACCGCGCACAGGGAGCGCCAGAGAAGAGAATACATGTGTGGGCAAGGGAGCAAGGTTAGAAGCCTACAAGATAGCAGCACATATAAATGACACTGGTCAGTCGCATATGCTACAAAGTCCAGTGAGTCACTTGGCTCAGGCAATTCAGAAACAACCACCACAACAAAGTGCTGTTTATTAATTTCATCTCTCTATGCCCTTTAGGGCACAATTGTTAGAAAACACCTGCCAGGAAAAAAAAGGGGGGGGGCTGGGGATTTAGCTCAGTGGTTTGAGTGCTTGCCTCACAAGCACGAGGTCCTGAGTTCGATCCCCAGCACAAAAAAAAAAAGCACCTGCCTCAATTATTTTATTTATTGCCAGACTTTGTTGGAAATGGAGATCTGCTCAGTAAGAAAAAGACAAAGGGTTAATGAATTATATATTTTTTATTTTTTTATTTTAAACCAAGAACATGTATTGGTGCATTCTACATACAATGGTCACATTCATTACATTTATTCTGTACTATACATGATGTATCTTGGTTCTCCCCCTCTCCCCCGCCCCTCCCCTCTGCTCCCTCCCTCCCTATTTACAGCAGGTTCATTCATCATTTTCCATATTTTCCCTTTCCCCTCTCTTTCCCCTGTTGCCTTTCTGCTTTTCCCCTTCTTTCTTTCTAGTACTCCTCTCCTCTGCACACCATCCTCCTTTTATATAATATCTATTACACCTCTTTTTCCTTATTTACAG
>PVJO010003055.1:0-130229 GCA_004026905.1 Hystrix cristata
AAAAACTTTTACATGTAAATATATAGATATATAGATAAATCACTTGTATAATTTTTACAAAATCAAATTATAATTGAGTTCTATTCAAGTTAAAATTACAAACCTAGCTTTATTTTGTGGTAAAAGAGTAAAATATGCCTTTTCATTGCAACCAACAGCTCTGACACAAATTTGGTCCTCTGGAAACCTAATGCCATCTCAGAAGGGATTATATTTTACTTTCTTTGCTTTAAGGCCAGAGCAGATCGACTGGTTTCTCATGCTGGTGATAAGAATCGTTTACCCCCCACCAAAGTAGCTCTGCCTCCTCTTTCTCAGCAAAATCACAGAGAATATATATCAATTAACTTCTTTCTAGTCTCAAGAAGAATCAAGGACTTGAAGAATTCTCATTCTGTCACCTTGGGCTGTGAGTAAATCCTTTGATCTAATCTGACCCCAAATTTAAAGTGACATGGAGGGAATACGTAACAAGAATTGAAGTTTTTTAAATTAGTCAAACTATTTTAGCTCTGTGCTTGCTAAAACTATAACCAAGTTAGAAGAAAAAGTACATTGTTACTTTTTTTAACTAGCGTTAAAACAATTTCTTTTTGGTTTCTTCTCATTTGGGAAAAGTACAGCAAATATTGCTTTTAGCGCTGTAATCTGCTAGAAGTTTGGGAAGGGTTGGATTTCTTTTTATACCATTCTCTGCATACCACATGCTTTGTTGTGTTTTGCTTCACCATATCTGAAAAAAAGCACAGATAGGGTATACAAAAGATAAATTAAATTTCCCAAGTGCTGGCATATTCCTGAAGAAATCTTCATTTGTTTCCCAACACATTCAATCCAGTAGCTCTGTTTTGAAATTTTTCCTAGAAATGCTGTCTTCAAAAAGGAACAAAGTCGTCACAGCAACAAAACCATCCAATGTGTTATGAACATGTTAGGGCTGTGTTTCAGTGGAAGCATTTCTAAACACGACAATAGCAGTATAATAATCACCAAAGTGATAAATGAACTAAACCGTGTTTGAATTGAACTCAGAGAGAATCTGCAGTGTTTGCCTAAACCACAAACAAGGTCCTTTGCTGAAACTTGAAGTTTGAAACCATTTTGTTTCCCAGTCTTATTCTGCTTTACAAATACAGAAGGCACTTAAAATCCTAGTAGCTGTCTCCAGTGCTCATGAACCATACGAAATGGCTATTCACAGGAACCTTAAATAAGAATAAAATACCAGCAACTCTTTTTATTTTTCCAAGTGCTCAATTTGAACCCAAAGCCTCACACATGCTAGGCAAACACGCTACCACTGGGCTACATCCTCAGGATTTTTCACTGCCCCAGGCTGGTCAGGAAATCATGATCCCCTGCTTCAGTTTCCTGAGTAACTGGGATTACAGATGTGCCCTACTGCACCCAGATGCTTTTTTCTAACAATGAAATGAAGATTCTAAAGTCTGGAGATATAGCTCAGTGCTAAAGTACTTGCTTAGCATGTGTGAAGCCCTGGGCTCAAGATCCAGTGCCCAAAACAAGCAAACTAAAGCTCCCAGATCAGGTATCATTCTTACCAGAAATTCTCCCCTGGGAGTATGAAGCATAGGCTTTTTCTATGCCAGGTAGATGAAGTTTTAGGGCTGCAGTAGACTTTCAATGTTCATGCATAGGACTGCTAAGCCTAGAAAATCAGCCAAGTAGGCCTGCTTTCAGTAATCCAGCTTATTTTCCAAATGCTTTGTTTGCCTCTGCTCTTATTGCTGTCTTGGCTTTGACTCATTGTTCCATCTGTTTTAATATCTTCTTTCTATGTGAGTCCTGGCCTTCAGCTGATTGTTTGGATTCTCTTACATCACTTTATTGACTTCTGGCTCTTAGATACAATCTGTGCTTGGACTATACTTTTTATTTTTCTTTCTCTTTTCTTCTGTACTTTCTCTTGGCAACTCTCATGCTGACTCATAGGACTTCATTCTCTCACATTCATTATTGTCCATGACCTTGTTTGTAGCTAAAGAATGAGGTGTCTTGGTACCATACATATATTCCATTTGACAATAGTAGCCTGACAGGGAAAAGCCTATTTTAATGGTAACCATTTTCAGTAGGCTTTCTGCTACTTTGGATGTTTTTGATTTGTGCCATCTTGTATCTTAACACCCAATAAAATCTTTTATGACATCAGATCTTTAAAGCTACAACGTATTAACTTTCAGGCTTGGAGATTCAGCTCAGTGGTAGAGTGCTTGCCTAACAAGTGCAAGGTCCTGAGTTTGATTCCCAGCACCACTCCCCCCATCCAATATTATTAACTTTCACGGAGTCTGCTACTTGAAGTATATAGAACTCTTTTTTAATTAGTATTTGTTACTTGTCTACTTTTTAAAGACAAGTACCTTTCTTATTATGCAGTCACGAGGGCAGCCAGAAGATAGATTGGGGAAAACTTAAATTACGTGCAATAAAGTCAGCTGGAAAGGCTGACCCATTTTCATCCTGGCACCCTAGCTGTCAGAAACAGTCCCGTGATTTGCAGCATTCATTGTCTACACTACTTTACTTGTGTTCTGGATTTAGCTGTCATTTCTCCATGTGAGTAGCATTTCTTCTCATGCCCAATCTAAACTCCGTGCTATCTCTGTATCCCCAACACCTAGTATTCAACTTTGTGTATGACAATTACTAACTTTATTGACTGATACTGAGCAACGAACCTTGGCGACGAAAGGAAGATTTTTGATGTGTCCCCTTTGGAAGTCATTCTGAGGACCTGTAAAAAGATGTATTTATCATAGAAACACTCCAAGAAGTTAATAGATTAACATAAACTCTCCAACTGCTTTTTTTGTCTCTTAGACAGAACTATAAAATAAGATAGTTCAGCAAAGAACAAGTCATAATAAAAATGCTTTTTTTCACCAAGAGACACCATGTACAGGTACAAAACAAACATGTTAAATGTGATCACTATATGGACAATGTACCAATACATGTTCTTGGTTAAAAAATGCTTTTTTTCAAATATAAAACCTAAGCCTTTCTGAATAGAGTTTGACAACCTAATGACATATTTGTGTTAATTCATGTGCTTGAAGATTATTTCACATGCGCTGGGCTCTTACACCTCAACAACCAGTATATACTAGATTTAATGTAAAGTCATTGTGTATTTATGCTTTTGCTTAATGTTTTTTTTCCTGTCAATGATTTGTAAGTGTATGAGGTACTTTGACTGTGTAGTATAAACACTATCTTATATTTTCTTCTATGGTGAAACAACTAGTGAAACAGATCCATTGACCTATTGAAACATAAACTTATCATTCTCATTTTATTTATCTTTTCATTTCATGGTAAACCAAGACAGAGCTCAACACATAGCATATTTATTTGTTTAATATATACTATATTCAAAAATTGCCATGTAAGACATGCTTTTTAGTTGGTATTTCAGGCTTCCACATATGATGGTACAGAGAGCATTCTGGATATATATTGAATTGCAGTGCCAACATGAGAGCAGTTCAGTAGTTCCTAGAGAAAAAAAGCCGATCTGAAGACATAAACAAGAGTCATTTCCACAAATGGTATAGTTTGAGAGGCACTGGTTCAAGAACTCTTTATCAAAAATACTAAGCCAGACAGACCAAAATTTACAGACCACTCTTTCAATTTATTAGCTGCAAGATTTTAAAAATACCACCTCCTCTCTCTGATCCTTAGTCTCCGTATCTCTGAAAAGAAAGAGAATAATACTGTCAATGCTTGAGAATTAACTAAGATGACTTAACAAACACCCAGAGTCAGTGATTCCTTGCCTTCTCCTTGTTGCCCTAGCACCATATCTGAAATTCCTTAATTAGATATTCATCTTGTTATAGAAGGGACAACACCAAAGACAGCCTCTCTTAAGAGCATAATATCCTTCAGAAGGGCAACATATTAAACAACGATGCATTGATATTTCAGATATTTCTCCATGGGTCCCTGAGGGATCTGGGAACAGACAGTTCTTGTGAGGAAGAAATAATTGGCAAACCGGAGCACATCAGTTGCTTCCGGAGGCAGTCAGAACCAAGTACAACATTGCAATTATAAGACACAGGTAATATAATCAGAATACCAGATGCAGCAAGACAGAAAAAAGTGTTCTCAGCAAGGAAGAATGAGTCCATAAAAGATAAACAGAAAAAAAAAAACAGAAAAAAAAGATAAACAAGGTTGCTTCTACGTTTTCCCAAGATGAGGACTGGTGGAAGGAAATGTTTTCAACAAGAAAACAATGTAGAAATTGACAATTTAGAAGACTGAAATGATAATAAGACACATTATGTTTTGGGCACAGTTCTATGCACTTTCTATTTGTTAACTAATTTACTGCTTGTGACAAGTCTACAAGGGAGGTGAAGCTATCTTCACAGATGAGAAGACAAGCCATAGAGTAATTTGCTATTTGTCCAAACACAGAACGACTGAGTGGAGGTGTTAGAATTTAATTCTAAGCAGTCCAATTTCAGAATCCATGTGTTTAAACTCAGTGTTAATAGTCAACTTTTTTTATTTTTATACACAAATCATGAATTAACATCTTTAATTCTGAATTACTGAGAGATAAATAATTAGTATCTGGTGTTAGAAAAATCAACTAACTGGTTAACAAGAGACCTGGGCTCTAGTCTGAGTTCTACTAGCTGCAGAGACCTTGTACAGGTAATTTTCTGTTCTGCCAACTTCATTTTTCTGATTTATCATGATGCGTTTGAGCTAAATGATTTTAAGATCCCTTTCAGTTCTGATTCTAAGAAACATAACAAGGAATTATTTTTAAAAATCATTCAGAATTTTATTATGTACTTATTCTGAAAATCCTTCATGTGATTTGGGTGACAATCATCCTAATCCTCTCTCTTTAGCAGCTATGCAATTTCAGTGGAAGTTACAACATATTTGAGCTCTGGACTATAAAATTATAGTTGGTATGTGTTACTGATCTTGATTACCATAGAAACACATTGCAGTTTGTCTCAGAACTCACTTAATTTTTGAATTATTTTCCTCTCTCTTTCAATGTAGAAAAGCATCATGGCTTTTTTAATTTATTTTTTTTTTATTTTTAAATGATTCATTCGCCAAGAAACGCTGCCAACAATAATGAGTAGTATAGGGTAAACCCCTCTGTACCCCACAAGGGAAACTATGAATGGTTGGCCACACATTTAATTAAATGTATTTTTTTTCTGCAGCAAGAGCGTAACTTAAATGGCATTTTGGCATCATAAATTTCGTGAAACAGCAGTAATTTCAGCTTCATTTCCGTTCTCTTGGCAGATTTTTGTACACTTCGCCTGGAATAGGTATGACCATATTCTCTTTAGTTTGATGGAGGATTAGAAACATTTGATTGAACTGGTGAACTAATGCAGCAGCCTTTTCACTTGATACAGACATATAACTCTCCTTGTTTATCAGCTTCAATACCCAGTTTTAACCTTTGGGTTTCAAAAATCTGTTCTCAAAATGCAGCTGCAAACTTTTCTCCCAAGTTCACCTCTTAGAATTTCAAATAGAAGCAAAAGACCAAAAACTCACGTTAATGTATATTCCTAAGAAGAACCAACATGATTTATCTCTCCCACCTCCAGGCCTCACAGCACTTTGTTCTATCTCTATTAAAACACTTACTGAACGCTGCTTTGTATTCAAGTTAGCTGTATATATGTTTATCTTCTCTGCTAACCTAACTTCCTTGTGAATAATTACATTCTTTAGTGAATATCCTCATAAGGCCTAGCATAGCACAGAACACAAAATAGGTGCCCAGTGTAGGACAGCTAAATAAATTAATCTTGTCAAATTCAGAAAGCTGTTCATGAGAATTCCTTATCTGAACTCAATGTAAATTCTAAATGGAAGCCTTAGTTTCAGAAGACATTCATTCTCTGCCAAATGAAAGAGTACTATAGATCCTGGGAGAATAAACTGACTATCCAGCCCTAATGTATTTTTAGCAGAATGTACCTTCTTGATGTCATCTGAGTGTTGTCTGCTTTATGAAAACATATGCATATAGAAAAATGCTGACCTGATTGTCTAGAGTATACTGGCAACTGCCCAGAGTATAGTATCCCTGTTTCTAATTATTCTCGTTATGAATGAGGGAAGCAATAGGAGCTCCCTGTTCTAAAACTGCCAAATATACCCGAGATCTCAATAAATGCCAAAATTGAGGGGAGAAGACTAAGAAAGACGGGAGGAACTTTCATCCCATATTTATGTAAAGAAGCAGGATTCATAATTGCAACCGAATACACTATTCCATCTCAGGTGAGAAATAAAATAAGACTATAGATAAGTCTGAGCTTTCTTAGCAATAAGACAATCTTCCATAATTCTGTGGGTCACTATTTCATTACATCCTACTACTTAAAGTTCATCTGAGACTGGTTTTTGAACTAAGTTATATTCCCTCAAAAAAGATGCATTACAGTCTTCATGCCCAGTATTTGAAACTGCAAGCTTATTTGGAAGTAGGATCCTTAGAGAGGTAATGAAATTAAAATTACATCATTTGAGTGGGCCCTAATCCTTATAAGTGCTTTCTGAAAGTATAAAATTTGACATAGAAGCAGACCTGCACAGAGGGAAGAAAGCATGAAGGAACTTAGGGAAAAGATGGCCACCTACAAGCCAAGGAGAGTGGTCTGCAAGATTCCTGCTTCACAGATCTCAGAAGGAACCAACCGTGACAGCACCTTGATTTCATAATTCTAGCCTCCATAATTGTGAGACATAGATATCTAGCAGTTTAGCTAATCAGTGCTAGTTTTTCAAGGTGGTCCTAGCAAACTAATTGCACTATCAAAATTCAAAATCCTGATCCACATGCAGAAGAATGAAATTAGACCACTTACCTCATCAGTTACAAAAGTAAACTCAAAATGGATTAAAAATTTAAGTGGAAGAACTAAAACTATGAAATCACTAGAGAAAACAGGAGAAAATGATTCAAGACATTGGAATGAGCAAGGGTGTCATTTGGATATGACCCTGCCAAACACAAGAAACAAAAACAAAAACAGACAAGTGGTATTACATCAAACTACAAAGCTTCTGTGCAGTGAAGGAAATAATCAACAGAATTAAGAGACAACCTATGGAATGAGACTACAAACTACAAACTACACTTTCAAACCTTGCAAACTACACTTTCAATAAAGGGTTAATAGCCATAATACATAGGGAATTCAAACAACTTAATAACCAGCAACAATAACAACAGACTCACTGAGAGAGAAATTAGGGAAAAAACACCTTTCACAATAGCATCCAAAAAAATGAAGTACCTAAGAATCAATTTAACGAAGGAAGTAAAAGATATGTACATTAAAAACTACACTACTTTGAAGAAGGAGATTGAAGAAGATATCAGAAAATGGAAAGATATCCCTTGCTCTTGGGTAGGAGGAACCAATATAGTAAAAATGGCCATATTCCCAAAACTGTTATACAGATTTAATGCAATCCCAATTAAACTACCAATAGCATACTTCACAGAATTAGAGAAAACAATCCTAAAATTCATTTGGAACCAAAAGAAATCTAGAATAGCAGAAACAATTCTGGGAAAAAAAAAAAAAAAGCAGGAGCCATCACAATCCCTGACCCAAGATTATATTACAAAGCTGCTGTAATAAAAACAGCATGGTACTGGCAAATAAACAGATCCCAGGATCAAAGGAACAGGTTAAAAGATGCAAAAACATATCCAAACACTCTCAGTCAACTTATCTTTGCAAAAAAAAAAAAAATCTTATCTTCGCCAAAGGGGTCAAATAACGTCACTGGAAGAAAGATAGCTTCTTTAATAAACAGTGCTGAAAAAACTGGCCCTCCACATGCTGAAGATTAAAACTAGACCCGTATCTTTCCCCATGCACTAAGTTAAAATCAAAGTGGATCAAAGATCTAAACATTAAAACAGAAAAACTAAATCTGCTGGAAGATAGAATAGGTAGAACTCTTGAAGACATAGGGGCGGGTAAAGGCTTTATAAACAAAACCCCAATTGCCCAGGAAATATCACAAAGAATCAAGAACTGTGATCTAATCTTATTAAAAAGCTTTTACACAGCAAAGAACCACCAACAGAGTAAAGAAACAACCCAGAGAGTGGGAAAACATTTTTGCCAGCTGTTCCTCCAACAAAGGGCTAACATTTCGAATATACGAAGACCTCAAACAAAAATCAGACCTCCTAAATTTAAAGACCCAATCCAAAAGTGGGCACCTGAAATGAATAAACACTTCCCAGATGAAGAAGTAGAAACAGCAAATAGACATAGGAAAAAATGTTCAATATCACTGGCCATTCGAGAGATGCAAATTAAAATAACCCTGAGATTCCACCTCACTCTACAAAGAATGGCTATTACCAACAAATCAGCCAGTAACAAATGCTGGAGGTGCTGTGGAGAAAAAGGAACTCTTCTCCACTGTTGGTGGGAATGTAGACTGGTGCAGCCGCTATGGAAATCAGTGTGGAAATTTCTCAGGGAGCTAGGACTAGAGGTTCCATTTGACCCAGCTATTCCCATTCTTGGTATCTTCCCAAAAGAAGTAAAAGCATCAAACCACAGTGATACATGAACACCCATGTGTATAGCGGCACAGTTTGTAATAGCTAAATCTTGGAAACAACTGAAATGTCCATCAACCAAGCAATGGATAAAGAAATTACGGTTTTTTTGGACAAAGGAATAGTACTCTTCCATAAAGAACAATAAGCTTGAGATATCTGGAGGTAAATGAATGCATCTTAAGATCATAGTCTTAAGTGAAATAAATCGGAAACACATGTTTAAATACTGCATTGTTTCTCTGGTCTGAGAAAGTGAACTTGTAAATAAAGACTGAAATATATTATATTGGGAAATGGAGAAGGGTGTTCAGATGGGTAGGGAAAAAGGAGAGATGGAGGGGGAAAGGAACAGAGGGACACAAGAAATCAAAAATAGAAGGAAAAAATAGAAACTAAGCTTTTGTAAATAAGGAGGGAGTGGGTGACGGGAGGAGAGGGGAACAGGAAAAAGAAGCAACAGGGTATGTCATGTACAGGTACAAATCCCCTATGATAAATGTTATCACTATGTACATCTAAAATGTACCCTTAACATAAAATTTAAAAAAGAGAACAAAAACAATATCAACAAAAAGTACAATGAAAAATGGGTAAAAGATGTGAATAGATATTTCTCAAAAGAAAGAAGACATACAAATTTCAATAGACACATGAAAAAATACCCATCACCACTAATCATCAGAAAAATGCGAATCAAACCCACAGTGAGATTTCACTTCACTCCGTAGAAAGAATATAATCAAAAAGACAAATATAACAAGTGCTGGCTGGGATGTAAAAAAGAAAGGGGGGTACCCCTTGCACTGTGTGGGCTATAAATTAGGACAGTCATTGTGGAAAATGGTATGGCGGTTCCTCAAAAAATTAAAAATAGAAGTACCATATAATCCAGCAATCCCACTACTGGCTAAGTGTACAAAGGAAACGAAATTTGTACAGCAAAGAGACATCTATACTCTCATGTTTATTACAGTGCTATTCGAAATTACCAAGAAATGGAAACCAATGTGTCCATTGATTGATGGATAAAGAAAATGTTGTGTATATATATATATATATACACAATGGAACACTACTCAGCCATTAAAAAGATGCAAACCCTGTCCTTTGTAACAGTTAGCAAATCATTATGTTAAGTGAATTAGCCAGGCACAAAAAGGCAAGTGGCACATGGTCACATGCAGAATTGTAAGAAGTTGATTGCATGGAGGTTGAGTAAAAAGGTGATTACCAGAGGCTGGAGAGAGTTGGGGGGAAAGAAGGGTAGGATAAGGTTAATCGAGCTGATGAAGTTATAGTTAGACAGGAGAAACAAACTCTATTGTGCTGTGGCACTATATATAATAATGAATTACATATTTCAAAAAGCTGGAAGAAAGGATCTTGAATGTTTTCACCATGAAGAAATGAGAATGAGGAAATAGATATGTTTAGTCTGATTTGAGCACTATACAACTGTATTGAAACATAACATGATACCCCATAAATAGGTACAATTTTAATATTTCAGTTGAAATAAATAAATGAATGAAATTCAGAATCCCAGAATTGGAACAGACCTTAAAATGTCATTGTCTCTGGTTCCTTCTTTGCACTCTGCTCAGTGTCTAAAATAGTCACGTCAAAGAGTGGTACTTTTGCTTAGGAAGGATAACCAATACAGTACCTAGCCTTGAGTGACTGGACAAAGGTTATTTTTCTTCCTGTCAAGACATTATTTCTTATGCCTAACCATTAACCATATACGAATATTTACATAAATAAAGATCCTATATTTTCCCTCCGTGGAAGGTGCATAACTGGTCACGAATCATATCACAAAGTTATTCATGTGCTAGAAGACTTCCTTCACCTTCTCTGGTACAAAGGCTAATTCTTGGTGGGGTGGGAAGTGCTGGGAATCGAACCTGGGGCCTTGTGCTTGCTAGGCAAACACTCTACCACTTGAGCTAAATCTCCAACCCCTAAACGTTAACTCTTGCATCTTAATCCTGAAAAGATTTAACTTCTATCCCCTCAATAATTTTAGTCACTGCTAATGGAATTTTCTCCAGTTTTCATATTTAAAAAAATTACAGGGAAAAAGATAATTTACAAGATCTAGATTTGTGTGTTGTTTACACTGTAACATGTCCCAAGAACATTGTCCTCCCCCACCCCAATACCATTATGTTAACTTTTTGTTTGTGATTTTTCTTTTTCTTGGGTATATACTTGACTATGTATTTACCATCCTAAACAAATGCTCTTGCTCTTTCTTATTTATTCCTGTTTTGCAAGCTACCTTTTCCACTTGGTAAAGGTCATTTCAGATTTTATTACTGACTTTTGGATGATGTCATTGGGAGAATTGACTATTTATAAATTTTATCAGTGCATTCTTGTTCGTTGTACACAGTAAATCATTTATTCATTAAATATCCATTGATTGCTTGTAATTTGCAGTCAAAATTCCCAGACACTGTAAAAGAGGCATTATTCTTGGATTTAAGAAACTCAGACATCACATATAGAATATATGCACAATGCCAGGCATGGTGACACATCCCTGTAATCCCAGAACTCAGGAGGCTGAGGCAGGAAGGTCACCATGAGTTCAAAGCCAGCCTGGGATTCATAGTGAGTTCAAGGCCAGCCTGAACTACATAGTGAGACCCTGTCTCAAAAAAAAAAAATGTATATATGTATATATATGTATATATGTATATATGTATATATATGTATATATATATTCACAAACACACAGTGAAAACTATACTAGAGCATATGTTATAAATGTCCAAAATAATAAAGTCTATTTCTCTGCCTGAGAGTAATATACTTAAGATTATGTAGGTAATACCTAGCTTACAATTGATCTGCATTTCTGAAGTTCATTTAAAAGCAAGTCAATTTGAAATCAGAATTAATTTTCTGATAAATGCAATGTTATAGGGCTGGGGATTTAGGTCAGTGGTTGCCTTCCAAGCACAAGGCCCTGAGTTCGAGCCCCGGCATCAAAAACAAACAAACAAACAAAAAAATGCAATGTTATAAATGATGATCAGGTCCTTTGTCAGCCCATTAAAAGAAATTAATCCAAAGTGTAAATGACCTAGATGACTAACAGTATGTCAGACTTAACCACCTTGTTAACAAAGTATATATGTATTAGGGAAATACATTTATTTTTCTATCTTAGGGCACTTAGAGCACATCTTACATCTCTTTTCTCATTTCTGCTTTAATCAGTCAATGGGAAGTTGTTCCTGCTCCTTTAGATATGGGAACCACAAATCTCATCTTCCAACATAGCCCCAGCAGTACCAGAGGGAAGCTTACAGGTTTCACTGTTAGGATAAGGATCGAGTAGCTGCTCTGTGGTGGGATTCTTGGCAGCAGAGTAAAGGCCTTATGGCAGGCCTTCTTACTGAAGCAATAACAATGCTAGTGGTGAATTTAAGAATAGCCATACTCGTGGCAGAGAGAAGACAATAAAGTGACCAATCGGCATGTGGACTCTCCTATATATCACTATCTCATGAATGAAAAGTAGAAGGGGAAAAAAACAACAAAGATATAGACTCTGAAATCAATTTTAAAATATTTTTGTAATACTGAATAAGCTACTTAAATCCTTCATGCAACAGCCTACAATTTATTAAATGTGAATATTTCTTTCAGAGGATGGTGTTGACATAAGTTATGTGATAGCACATGCCTTGTGATCAGCACATCGGAAGTGTCCAGTTAATGCCCCCGAAGTAAAGTCTGCGCTTCTTCTCATAATTTGAGAAAGTCAAGTGGGAAAGAATCAATGGTTTTACATGAACTAAGTTGATTAAACATGTCTTCCTCTTTGTCAGTGAAACCCACTGAAACTATAAAGCCAGTGATGGAGGAAGTTTAAGTTAAAATGGCATGGCTTGCCTTTTTTCAAATCCATATCAATACATGATTCTGTATTCCTAATATGGCTTATAATTGGCTGTCTGAACTTTTCTTTCTAATATTGTTTTAATAGTAACAATGCCCAAATGACCAGTCCTTCACTTGAAAGATCATCTTTTTTTACTTTTTAAATATGTGCAAGCTGGGGATTTAGCTCAGTGGTTAAAGTGCTTGACTTGCAAGCACAAGGACCCGAGTTCGATCCCCAGCACCAAATAAATAAATAAATAAATAAATATGTGCATGACTGGGGCTGGAGGTGTAGTTCAGAGGTAGATCCCCAGCATGGTAATAAATAAATCAATAATACAGAAGTGCATATTTGTTCTTTTCTCATCCCAAAGAACATTGCCTACTTTCTAACTTCTCGAATTATGAATAGTAGCGTCTTTGGAGATTCTTTATCTAACCAAGTGGCTGGCTGCATGAATTGGTTCCCATTTTCTTTTCTAAAGTCATCGTTACCTGTTTTTCTCTAGGTCATCTCTCTCTGCATCTGACGCTTTCTAGTCCTCTAACACACACTTCACCTTGCTGTTCAGCATATTCCTGAGCCATTTCCTTTGCTTGCTATATTTGAAGCCTGATTTAGTAGTTATAGTCCTTTCAGCTTCACTTTCCTAATTCAGTTCATATCCAGCAATTGGACCATTAGCAGGTATAGGTTTAGTGGTCTTGCAATTAGCCTATCAGTGTAGTAAATGTTAATGGATGAATTGGATTTGTATATGTGACGTGAGAGATACTGAGCTGTTTTATTTCTTGAGTGTTCTGCTACTAGACTGATTGTTACTGAGAATGTTTTGAAAGACATTTCTACGGTCTTCTACTGCAAATTTTATTCATTTACTTTTATATTTCCAGATTTAGGGGACTTTGGTATAATTATGTATTCTTTTAGTTTTCTTGAAACTTGCTGACAAAAGTTTCTAAAGGCAAGTGTTTTGTTATTGCTGTGAGGCTGGAGTAGAGACTGTCAGGCAGCAGACTTGTTTTAATCACATTTTTTTCCAGAATATTTTGGCCTAGAAGGATTAAAAACAGGAAAGAAAACCACTTGATATTTTATTTTACTCTCATATAAGGCCTGGCTATTAGCTAGTCAATTTGTTTTTGGTGTTAAACTATAATACTTCTGTCTTTAAAATCAAATAAGGACTAAAGTCAAATTTGGGCACGTTCCAGGGGAAAATTTTAATTTGATGTACCGTTCTTGTTATCAATAATTTGGAGGATTTTAGTTGATAATATTCTAGTCATAGTAATTATTTCAGCAGCATATTTTACCAGGATCATTTTTCTATTTCCAAATTATGCTTCCCATAACTAGTCCTTAAACTCTTATCAATCCAATTTCTTCTCAGGTTAGTTTTTAGCTCACAATTTTTTAAGTCGTATGGTGAAGAATAGAGTCAAGCTGAATTATTTTGAGAAAACAAAGCAAGTTTGTTACTAAATGGAAACAATAAAGATATTTAATTAGCAAAGCAGTACATTTTTTCTATAAATTAAGTGGACTGGGTAGACTAAGGATCGATAAAAAAAGGGAGAAAGATATGGAGAAGCAAAACCAGGATTAGGGCCACTCATTTGGTTGAAGGACTAGGCCAGTCTCCGTTACAGCGCCCAGTTTAGGTGAATTCCACAACCATCCTCTCTGGCTTCACCATACAAATATTCTAACAAAAGCTGGTGAGGTGAAGCAGTAGGAATGTGTAGTCCGGTGATTCTCAGCCTTGGGCTGCAAATGAGTGCCATCTCAAGGTCCTTCAAGACTGATGCTGAGCCGCATATCCACAAATTCTTAGTTGATGTGAGGTGGAACTTGGGTGTCCAAGTCACCCCTCAAGGAGATTCTAATATACAACCAGGATTAAAAGTCATAGATTTTACGAAGTATTGGGATAGTCAGCATAAGGGCATTAGGCATGTCGAGTCAGATATGAAATAGGGTTCAGGTCAGCTCTTGGATTATGACGGTAGAAAAGTACCTAGAGTTAAAGATGCTAGTGTGAACAACAAAACTTTTTTTCTAGTGGAACAATAAAGAAACAAAGTCAGCAACTTGGTTATACCAACTGGGTAAATAAAAGAAGAAGTGAGATGAGTGATATAACTGATAATCAGTAAGTGGTTACATACTAGGTAGTTACCAATCTCAGGGCAGTAAAAATCAGTCAGCAACTAAGGAAGCATCTAGAAACACTGCTATGACCAAAGTGCTATGATTTAGCTATGATCTAAGTGCTTATTAAACTTCAATGGCCAGGGAGAATTATAACCCCAGGAAGATATTTCCATCTTAGTCCAATGTCACTGCCTTCCCAGGATAAAATAACCTGTATATGACAAATTAATAAATGCAAAACCTGGATTGTGATTGAGAGAGGGAGTTTTGTGTGTGATATGGGTGTGAGTGTGTATGTATGTATAAATCATGATGCTAATTTCTCAGAATGGAGATTAGTTTTGTTTTCATAATGTAGACTCATAGAAAGAAGATAAAACAGGCAAAGATCATTAAGATCTTCAGTGTCCTAACTATTTGGGGTAATCTCTTTCATTGGATCAGTAAACATCAAATGTCTACTATATCCCAGATATTTTAATAGCCACTGTAATAGACACTGTAGAAAAAACCGTGAGCAATATACAAACAGGACCCATCCTCACAAAATACATATTGTTACATTCTTAGTATACTTTCTAAAAATGTTAAAATAAGCCAGGCATGGTGGTGCTTGGCTGTAATCCTAGCACTCGAGAGGCTGAGGCAGGAGGATCACCATGAGTTCAAGGTCTGTCTGGGCTACATAATGAGTTCAAGGCCAGCCTGAACTACATAGCGAGACCATGTCTCAAAAATAAATAATTAAATAAATAAATCATTTTAAAAATAATGAATAATCCTAACCTTTTTTGCATTTGTATTTGTAGTTTTATTTGTATATATAATAATTGCATTCATTTTGGAGAATTAGTACATATATCATATCTTGATCATTTTTAACCCCCCACCCCACACACACATACACACTCTAGCCTCTCCCTCCTTTAGCAGGTACCCTAATCTCAGTACACATAGACATTTTTATTAGTTCTTTGATATTGTTACTGCTTTTTGTTGGATTTATTGACTCACATTGATAAATGGGGTCTAATCATTATATTTTTTTCTTTACACGTTTCCTCATATCACAACACAGGCCTTGACATCATACCAACTTGGCAGAAGGCAAAAAAAAGAAAATTAAGGTGGATAGTTATGTCTTTCTCAGTTTGAATTAAACTAAGATATTGACAACCAAATTTGTAACATCTGAGTAGTATCAGGGTATAAGATAAGAGAATGGGTAGCTCAAAATTGATAGTGGTACCTTGGTTCACAAATTTAATTCATTCCATGATTCTGGTCACAAACTGAATTGGTCATAAACTGAATCAAATTTCTCCATAATGCTCAATGTAAATAAGGTTAATCCACAGGAACCCCACTCCATAAATAGAAGTGGCACTGGAAGGAAGGAGTTCAGGAAGATCTGTTGTCAGCTCCTCCTTATGGTCCTCAGAGATCTCCACTATGTCTGTACTGTGGATGTCCAGACCCACACTCTTGCCCATGGACATAATCTTCTCCACTGTCTGTGTATCAGACCCTTCAAAGTCACATTCAGTGACACATTCTCACCATGGTTTCCCCCAGGCTGAGTTTAAAGTCCAGTACATGACATCTTCCTAGGCTTTGTCAGTGAGGTTGATGCAATGGAGGACATTGAAATGTTTCTCCCAGAACTCTTTCAGAGTCATAGATGTCTCTGCAGTGACATTAAAACACCTGATGAAGAGCACATTTGTGTACAGTTTCCTGAAGTCACAAATCACTTGCTGGTCCACGGGCTGCAGGAGAGGTGTCATGCTGTAAGGGAGGAGCCTGACCTTTATGAGGTCATACTCAGTGTCCATATCATCCACCAGGGCTGGAGGGTGTGCCAGGGCATCGCCCATCAGAAGAAGGCCCCTTTCAGGCAGTTGACTTTCAGAAAGATATTTCTTCATGGTGGGTGTGAACCCCCCATGCAGCCATTCCAAGAACAATTGCCTTGTGCCCCAAGCTTTCTCATTGGCCTTCTCATGACAGTCAGTCTGGCCTGGTTCACATTCTGTCCCTTGAATGTACGAGGGGATCTGGGAATGGTTCACCAGTAGTGGCTTAATCTTCATATTGGTACTTGTGTTCGCACACAGCAAAAGGGTCTGTCTGTCCTTCATGGGCTCATGCCCTGGTGGTGCCTTTTCCTCCTGCATGATATAGTTTATTTTTTTTTTTAGCATCTTCTTCCAAAAGAGCTCTGTTTTATCACAGTTAAAAACTTGTTAAGTGACATATCCTTCTGCCTTCATGAATTCTGTGAATTCTTTCCTGTAGGTCCTGGAGCACCTTGTCAGAACTGGAAGCCCCACAGTCTTAGTTACTTTTCTCATTGTTGAGACAAAATACCCAACACCCAATGCTGAGGGAGGGGAGGTTTATTTGGCTTGCAGTTTGTAGAGGTTTCAGTCTATAATCAGCTGAATCCACTTCAAGTAAATCGCTATAATTTCCTGGATTTTCCCACAGATCATAGCTTCATTAAGGCCATCACCTGCCAGCTGTTTCTCATTCAACCACACTAGCAAAAGCTTTTCCACCTCTTCCAGCACTTGAGTCCTCTGCTTGGTTAACATTGTTGCTCCTTTTGCCACATCACCACCTTCGATGGCATCTTTATTCTTCAGAATAGTCAAGATTGTTGACTTTGCTATCTTGTACTGTAAGGCTAGATCTGTCACACGAATACCATGCTCATGCTTTTCTACAATTTCCTTCTTCAATTTAATGGTCCTTTTCTTCAAAACCTTCTTACCATTCTCGCTGTCACTTTCTTGTTACTTTCATTATTGCTCTGCACATTCTTGTCACTTTCATTACTGCTCTGCCCTTTCTGGTTACTTTCATTAGCACTCTGCACTTTCTTTCTACCAATATGCTTGCTCTGCACTTTCTTTGGAGCCATGCTGAATTGAGTAACACTGTACAGTACTGTATGTGCTAAAAAGCACAAAAAAGGCTTCACAGCGGTGTGCACAAGCCTGTCTGTGACTACAATATCAACTAGAGGAAGCCATAATCATGTGTCAGAGCAAGGAAGATGGCTGCATTTATGTTTGTGCAGGGAAGATGGCCACAGTCCTGTTCATCACCTGATGTGGAGTTCGCTAAAGGAAGCAAAATGTTGCCAAATGCTTCTGTTTGCGAATCGAATTGTTCATGGCATGAACTGAAGTATTCCTATATTATTAAAAGAATATGAGCCCATCCTTTGCAATGTCTATAAATATTCTTGGTGTAACAAAATTAAAGCTGGTGCTGTTTCTATTTCTGTTACCCAAAAGGATGTGATTTCCCTCAGAGGATGAGAAAATAGCACCCCTGATTATTACCAAAGATACCTGTTGTAGAAAGTTCATATTTTGCTAGTATATACAATTATATTTGTATTACTTATTTAGTATACAGATGTTAAGTATTGTTTAATGGTGGCTTCCCAAGCGTAATGCTAAGAAAAGTTGTTAATGACTCTACTATTCTAGAATTTCTGAAAAACCTTATGCTTAGGGTAATTCTCTTCAGCAATAATTATGTTCAATGATTTTATATATTCACTTTATGATATGAATTTTCTCTTTAAAATCTATAACAATCTGAGCATAGTGGCACAAACTTGTAAATCTGGCACTCAGGAGGCTGAGGCAGGAGGATCATGAATTTAAGACTAACCTGGTCTACACAGGTAGTTTAAGGTCACCTTGGACTACATAGCAAGGCCCTGTCGTAAAACAAATTAGCAAAAAAGAAAAAAAATGATCAACATACCTAAACATAATTCAGATATAATTTAGAAAATTATGTGTATTTGCTATTGTTGGTAAAAATGCATATTGTTAAGTCATTTTAAAACAATACAAAAAATTCAAGTATTTTCCATTGAAATATTTTGTTATAATGCAACATCTGTATCATATTGTCATTTAGCTTCCAGATTGATAACAGTAGGATTTTTACTTCTAAAACCAATCTTAATCTATTAATATTACACCTGTCTCTCCAAAGCACCACACTGTCAACTGTTGCCAAGATCTTCATATACCATAACAAACAGAATCATTGCAATAATACTAGTGCAATAAAACACTCTACAAATTGTGACATAGATTAATTCCATGAGGATATAAGGATTGTAAATATGAATACAGTATTGCCTTTGTGTGCCAGACAATATGTTTATCGTATTGTATTAACTCTTAGTGAAATGCAAATGATGATGTTACAAACAAATTAGTCAACTGAAAACAGTCTTTAACTAAAAACAGCCTTTTCTTTACTGACACTATAAAGCATTAAAAACACATTCATGTAAGTGTGTTTTGACAAAGATTCAGAAACCATGCTGTATGTAGCATGTCCGTTAACCTCTCAAGTGTTCATTTTCCCCATCTATAAAATAAATGAAGGGTTAGAATATATTATCTGTCTGTTCTCAATTCTATCATTTTGTGGTTTTTAGGTTACATACTTTGAAGACTCGGTCCATGGTCTCTTGAAACTGTTGCCTTTGGGCCTTCAAGATAACACATCATGAGAAGGAACATGTGACAGAGGAAGCTGCTCACTCACCTCTTGGTACCAGGGAAACGAAGACAGAAGAGAAAGACCCAGTGCCCCAATATTCCCTTCCAGGACACAGCTCCAAAAGTCTACCTTCCTTCCAGTAGGCTCTACTTCTTGAAGGTTTCATCACTTCCATATAGTGCCACATGCTGGCACATGAGCCCTTAGAGACCACTTCAGATCCAAACCATAGCACTTACTGAGCCTTAAGAGGTTATACCCTACTTATTGAATATGAAGTTTCTATAACTACAGAAAATGGTATATTGGAAAATCATTGAACATTTAATGTTGGCATTGAGTATGTAAATTTGGAAAAATAACTTTAGCTGTTTGTGCTTCTGTAAAATTAGCAGAATTATTACTTAACCTACCTCGTAGAGTTCTTTTGGAGGGGGTTCTGGGGATCAAACTCAGGGCCTGTGCTTGTCAGGCAACCACTCTACCACTTGAGTTAAATCCCCATCCCCCCACCTAGGGTTCTTGTATCAAATGAGTTACAATAGGAAGATGTGCTATGAAGAGCCCCAGTATCATGTTCCAACTTGACAGTAAGAGGCACTGGCAGCTGGCAGCATCAGTCTTTATCTAGAAATGTAGGCCAGGACTTATCAAAGCAAATGCGTGTCAAGTGGTCATTTCCCCCACCCGACCTATGCTCACTTTTGACTATGACGTCCTCTCTGAAAGTGTTATTTGCTCCAAAAGTGTTTATTATGGTTTTTCCTTCAATGAATCTGTCTTTGTTGTTGTTGTTGTTGTTCTTTCTATATATGCAATATTTATAAGAGCAACAAGTTGTGGAGAAACAATTTGATTAACTGAAAACAAAGGACTAAGTTAGCCTTAAAGGATCTGGAACATTTTTAATAATTGTTTGACATTCAAACTGTGTCTACATGACAAAAAATGATTGAGGAATAAGTAAAGTAGGGCATACATACGTGTTAGTTTTGGAGTATGAAAATAATGTGTGTGTGAATAAGGAGGGAGGAAGGCTTAAAGGGAGGAGAGAGGAATGGGAAAAAAAGAAGCAACAAGATATATGATGTACAGGTACAAATCCCCTATGATGAATGTTATCACTATGTGTATCTAAAATGTACCATTAAAATAAAATTTAAAAAAAAGAAAATAATGTGTGTCCTGCAAAATATTCCATCACAAGATATCGATGTACTCATATTTGGGAGAGATCGTGAGTCTGATTTGCTCTTCTATAATGGTCCTAGTCAGATATTACCTGTTTTAACTGTAATTTTATTCTATTTTTTCTTTCTAGATCATTAAACACAAGAAGGGGAAAATGGTAAACAATAAAGTTTGATAACTGATCTGTTTATATCTGTTTTGTGTATAAAATTGTAAAATACTTGGTATAACAATATCTGAAGAGTACCTGTCTCTTCCAAATTGTATGAATTTGAACAAGTAATTTAAAATTACTCAGCCTCAATTTTTTAATTTGGTGGATATAATAATTTTCTGTTCTGAATCAGTAAATGTGATAATACAATGGAAGTAATAGATGTATATAAACTTTTCTATAAAGAATTCATGTGTAAGAACTTTAAAATTATTATGATATTCTGAATAAAAATGTTTTTTCAATAAAAGTTACTGTACTACTTTTGTTAAATTTTGAAAAAGCAAAGATTTATAAAATTTTAATCCACATTCTGTATCTCCACAGCATTTAAGAAGTCTCTATTTTTATTTCGTGAAACTGAGTTCTGGGCAAGTTGAAATGTATCACTTTAGTGCTGAAGTTTAGTGTCCAAGAACATACCAATTCAATATAAATTAAAACTAATAAAGTAAAACGTGGCCTGAGCATGATTCTGATGTTCTCTCCTCTCTATCTCACTGCTTAGGCAGGAAACCACTAAAATAAACCTGTCTGATTGTTGGGGCTTACACATGAGCTCACTGATATTCTGACATTGTAACAATAAAACACTAACATTGCAAATTCAGGAAGGATATGCAAATTTGGAGACATTGTTGTTTTTAACTACATGGACAATTATAAAACATAGCAATTTGGACTTTGGTAAAGCCTTCCTACCTTGTAAGGTTTAGAAGGCATTCAGTGGGCAGTAGAGGTTCCCTTTAGTGTTAGTGTTGTGGCAAGAAAGTGTTATAGTGCAATGTCAGCAGTGTTACGGTTCAGTGTTATCAGTGATACAGCTCTGCGAGATTTCAAGCGCCACTCAGAGAGTGGGAGAACTCAGGCTTATTCACATCAATGGACCCGGGGGGAGTTTTTGCACTCCAAAACCCAGCTCCTGAGCACAGAAGTCCCAGGATTTATATAGGGAGTTTGGTTTCGGTTTTGCAATGTGTGGGCAGGGTTACAGAGGCAGAAAGCCAAGTCTCATCTCTGGTCCTCTGGTTACAGAATAGGGGGGTTTGATGAAAAAGGCAGGAGACCAGGGTCACGTTGGGTCAGCCATTACCTGTTTCATTACCATTTCTAAAGAGCTGGGGAAGGATATTATGACCCTTTGTCAGAACCTAGAGTTTGGGCCCTGGGGCATTCTGGCCTCATTAGAAGATGAACATGTAAGATTCATAGAAATTCCAAATTATTCTTGCTGTAAAGGGTACTACATTGAAACAAAATCTGGTCAATCCAGTCAGAGTAAAAAACCTAAAAATGAAGTGGAAAGAATCTGCAAAATATAGTGAATACTTAAAATTAATGCACAAGAAATATCTCCCCTGATAATTTAGATGCAAATGTGCTAAATTGCCATAGCAGAAAACAAAAAAGACCCTAAGATTATGTAAGAGTTAGTTGCTTTAAAAAATTCTTCTAATATATTGTAACCAAAAAGAGGTTAAAAATAAAGAAATAGGTGAGAATATACTGTTATTGGGTACATTCCGATATACCTGGGTTCTTCCCCTCCTCGAACAAAGAATTGAAAGAGGAGGGCAAAAAGTAATTCCTAAGTTTTATTCAAAATTATAAACCAAAAAAGAAGAGCTGGCTTTGCAGAGCAAGTGCAGGCCAAATAGAGAAAAAGCCACGAAGATGCTGCCAGCAGTGCTGGTCCCCAAAGAACAAAGCTGTGGGAAGGGGGGGCACCCCCATGGTGCATGAGGAAAAACAGAGGCTTTCCCTGGCTGTGCCAGAGAAAGGAAGGAGCCTTCCTTCCAGTGCCACTTCTATTTATAGAATGGGGTTCCCGTGTAAACTCAAGAGAACCCCTACTCTCCGCTGGGCAAGTGCCTCAGGCTGATGTCAGGTCCAGGCCACTCCCAAAAGCTGACGTCAAGTCCAAGTCACGCCTCCAGGTTGTGCCCCCTTGCCAGCCAGCCTTAGCCACGCCCTATTCCTACCACAAATACTAGGCAAATACAAATGATAAAATAATAAAATCATCAATAATAACATCAGAGAGACGTAATGGAATTTAAGTTCAGACAAAAAGAAGGGTGGAATGATTATGGTATAATTAAGGTGACTACATAATTTTCCATTCCAATTGGGACACTTTTGAGTTATTATTAGCAACTCAGGGACAACAGTTACAAACGGATTTTTTATTTTTCTTTGTGTTCTGGGGAATTGCTTAAGGCCTCCAAACTGAGCTACATCCTTAGCTTTTTTATTTTTTATATTTTTTTGTTTTTATATTTTGAGACAAGATTTCACTAAGACATTAAGTTACACAGGTTAAGCTCAAATTTGCAACCCTCCTGACTCAGCCCTTCAGAGTACTAGGACCATAGGCATGCACCACCACATCCAGGTAAACATTTTAACATGAAAAAAATAACAATAAAATGCAAACTAGGAGAAAAACATTGTACAAGGAGAAATGGATAAAATCACAATTATATTGCAAGGTATTAGTATATATTCTTTAGTTTTTGATTTACTAAGTAGGTTAACAAATTAACTATAAGAAAAACACACATAATTTGCATCACAATCTCAATAACCTTGATATAAATAGAGAATAATACTCTACAAATAGAGAACAAAAATAGCCAAGAAACACTGAAAAAATTTGAACATGTATTCAGCTAACAAGTTGATGCTAATAAATATATATAAGGAAAAATAAATTGTTTCAAATTATTAGATATTTTATTAGTTCATTCTCCAGAGCCACAGTTTATTTTGGGGGGTGGAGAGGTTTGAGACAGGATCTCGCTATGTAGCCCAGGCTGGCCTCAAACTCAGGGTGATCCTCCTGCCTCAGCCTCTCAAGTGCTGGGATTACAAGTGTATGCCACCACATCTGGCTTAAACCACAATTTAATAAATTTAGAAGTCAACAATAAGAAAACACTCCCCCAAACCTAAATGCTTAAAACCATTTTATTCAATAAGCATTAAATAAAAGTAAAAATAAAGTATAAATAGCACGTTATTTACAAAATGATAAAAATAGGGACAGCATGTCAACCTATAACATTCACAGTCAGCTGAAGTCAGAAGATTTAGTCTTATTACATTTTTTTATTTAAAACAAATATTGAACACACTGAACTAAATATTAACTTTTTAGAACCAGTAAAAGAATAGTAAAACAAAACTAAAGAAAGCAGGAGGAAAAAGTTAATAAAGGTAAATTCTGAAATCAAATATAAAACATGGTTAAACAGTGAAAAGCAGTCATGCAAGTAAATAATGCCAAAATATGCCTATATAAAGAATGAATCTGATGGCATGGGGAAAATCACTTAGCAAAAACATGTTTTCCAGTTCAGTATAACTGAAATTTGTAATGGATAGAATAGTTTGAAGCTCTGACAGTTGCACTTAAAACACTTTTCTTTTCTTCTTCTCACCAGTCAATCTGAATCATGACCCCAAGTGCCCATTTTCCTCTTGAGGTAGGGTGAAGCTGGCCCATAACTTTCATTTCAGAAACAAAAATTGCTGTTTCCACATAGAAGGACACCATCATGAATAAACAGCAGCCCTCCAACCACTTTAATAGCTCAAGTTCCATGGAGGACGTTTTATTTTTGCTGTTGTTAAACTTTGACCTGCTTCATCCTTCATTTTCAACTCTGCTAAGTAACAAGTTGAATAAAATGGGTAAGTTGAGTTCTCTAAAACTATGTCAAAAGCCATGTGACACTAAGAAGACAAACTTTTAAAAAAAGACTATATATAAAGAGTAATTTTGAGCCTGGCTCATTTCAACTTTGCCCTTTCTCTACTGAAGGGATTCTTAGTGTACAGTTGGGAAATGTAGGGGAGGGGAAACTTTCCTTGTATCTTCTGATAGTTCTTTTCTTATGGGGGGGTGCTGGGGATTGAACTCACGGCCTTGTGCTTGCTAAGCAAGCACTCTACCACTGAGCTAAATCCACAGCCCCTCTTCTGATATTTCTGTAACTGACCTGGAATAAACTGACAGCAGGCAGACTAACAGGAGAAAAACCACATTAAATTACATATGCGTGCACAGGAGTCTCACAACGTACGATCCTCAAAGAAGGGTCAGATGATAGAAGCTTTTATAGTATCCTGAGCTATAGAAAAGGAATAGCGATAGCTATAGAAAGATGTTAACATACCGTACCAGAGAGAAAGCGGCCACGCTTCTCAATAAGCTTTCTTAGGAATAAAGCCAGAGGGGAAACTTTCCTGAAGCACCAAGGTGGACAGAGAAGCTCTCAGAACACAGGCGCTCAGGGTTTATATAGGGGTTGTGGCCGGAAGGGGGTGATGGAATTGGCCAGCCTGTGAAAGCATTATAAGTAAAGTATTTCCTTGTTCCTCCCTGTTTTGAGGTTGTGGGCTCTGAAGTGTGTCCGGGGCTGGAGGAGTTGAACATTCCTTTCTTGCTTACTGGCATTCTGTGTGACTTATGGTCCTTTGTCATCCTGCACCCGTCAACACTGTGGCCTCTTGAGAGCTGGGAGTTGGCCATTTCTCATGGGTCATTTAATCTCTTGGACGTCAGTGTTTCTGACTAGGTCTGGTTAGAAATATTTGGTGCTCAGAATATATAACAAAAGGAATAGAGATTTAGGGCTCCTGCACAGCAGCACAAGTTATGGGAGAGGGAAGGAAGTAACTGTGTGGTGAGTAAAGTTTTATTGTATGTGAAATTCTTAATGATTACATTCCTTTTGGGGGATCAGTCCGTCGGAATATAAGGGAAGTTCAGAGGAAACCCCTCTCTGCATGGGTTGCTCCCTAAGCACCCTGAGCTAGAGACCATTAGCATACCGAAGTAATCTACTTTGGGGTAGCATTTTCCAAACTCCTTCAGTACATCACATAGATCATTTACAGTATTTAATTCTTAGTGAATATCCATTGTCCAGTTTCAGGAGAGGATCAGCAAATGGGAATCAAACGGGAATAAGTTTTTTCATAGTGCTAAAACAGGATTATCCTGGGATGTAGTATTCAATTTTTGCCCATTCTTAACTCATTATGATTTCATGTCTGGATCTTTACATTTGAACCTCTTGGACTTCCTTCATCATTTTCAAAGCTTCATATATTCTACTTCCTATGACCTGATCAGAGAGAGGGACAACAGAAGGAGAGCAGGAAAAGATCAAAGGGAATATTTTACTTCTGAGGTCCTTTCAATCTTCATTTAAAAGGACTCAGCCATGCCAAAATACCTAGGACCTACCATTCCGGAAGAGTAATTCCTACTCCTGAGGTAGGACAGAAGAAATAAAAACTAGGTTGAAAGGAAATGAGGAAATCGAGCTTTTAAAATTGTACTTTTATGAAAAACCATAGCTTCAAGACACAAAATTTATTCCAGCCTTTTTCCCTTCCAGGAAACTCACTCAAAAAAAAAAAAAAAAAATCCTAAAACTCCTTTTATAATAAACCTGTAAATCCAGGGCCTTAACTTGTCCTTTTCACCTGTAAATTCTACTTCCTCTGTTCTCAGGAAGCAGCAATATTGGTGGCCAGCATGTCTCCACTTCAAACACACGTAATGGCCTGCACTGTAACCCAGCACACAGTAAAAAAACACATCCTGGATCACTCACCCTGGAGACACCTCCTTAAATGTACCCAACTCCTGCTTGTAGTATGTCCCATTTTTCTGAGCGCCCACACTCGATTCCTGAGTGTGTCCTAATAAACCCTTCTCTTGCGTCTTATTGACGCAGAAAATTCTTTTTCAGGTAGTAAGCGAACCTATCAATTTATTTTAAAAGATTGCGATAGGTTTTTATTTCAACGTCAGAGACCTCTTAGACCCAGTTTGATACCACTATTGTTCATAAAAAATAGGGTAGTGATAACCTTTAATGTTAGCTATGACTTCCTAAAATTCAAAGAGTTTTATGCTTCAAAACTGATTTTAAAAATTAACATGTAATAAACATAAGAAGGGGCAGGAACTGTGAGTTTTTATCCTTCCCTCTAGTGTTTTGAGTAGGGTATTTTCTTCCCATAGGTCTCCTCCATCAAGTCCTTCTATGTATTTCCTCCACATTATCTCTCATTTTTACCTCATGCCAGGCCTCTTTGCTTGATAATGGGAATGGGATCTAACCATCTTGCAGACTTGAAACAACTGAAGAGGGGTAAAAAATCTTTTGTGCTAAAAGTAATTCAGAATGCTTAGAGATGTGTTACTTGTTGCTTATAGCAAGGAAGCACCTTTCTCTCTCAGGGGAAGAAAAGACCCCAGGAATGACTGGTCATCACTATTTACATGTTTCCCATTGCTTGACTTTAGAAGGAAAATACCAAGTCAAAAGAATAGCCCAAACTTTAGGTCACCAATCTTAACTAACTCGAGCTTTTATGAACGTAAGTGTAGAAAAAGTAGCTACTAAATGTATTTTGAGTAGTTCCACCCAAATGTTAGGTATTCAAGCAAATCAAATGTTATGCCTATTGGCCCATCTGTTCAATGGACCCTGGCCCACTGCAGAAAGATGTTGTGAGAATAAATTTGCCCTTTTGATGAATCTAACCAATTAACATTACTTTTCTCTTTGGCTTGATATTACAAGAACCCTGGAGAGATATATAATTATTGTTACAAGCCTAATGCTTCCATTTTTTCTGAATTGAAGCAAAATCCATTGAATTTTCAGAGAATGTCCCTGAAGCAAAAAAGTAACAGCTGGGCCCTCTTTGGTAATGGGTCTATAGGACTGAAAAACAAAATCTGGCATTTAAATTGCAAAAATGAGTGACTAATAGGACTCGATGTGTCACAGAGTACAGGAGTCATCCATCAATAGAGACTTTTTTTTTATCATGGTGAGAGTAAGATGTGAGATGAATTCTAGGGCTCTGCTTCAGAAAATGTGCCTCTTGTGTTCATTCATATCTCCTTGAGAAGCAAAAACAAAAAAGAATAAGAAATGAGTCAGACATTGAGATCATCTGCCAGAAATCATCTACCAGAAAGAATATCTATAATTGCATGATTTGAGATAAACGTCTAACCAGGTATTTAAGCATTAGTCTTTAAATGTGGGTAAACAGAACTGGTATCATACAAACTTTTTCAAAACTTTTGGCCAAAAAATAGCATTTGCATTTTTACAAACTCACTAATGTACCTTAATTGATTGTCAAGTTCTAAAACTTGAACATAACCTCAGAACTACGTGGATACCAGGAGTCCTAAAGTACACATACGACAGAGTGCAGGACCTTTAGCACAACATTTCTTGTTTAATGGATCTGAAGTAGAACCTAAGAATTTGCAGCATCCCCCTTTCTCCCCACAGTACTGGGACTTGAACCTAGGACCTTCGCACAGGGTCTCCTTAATTTACTAAGTTGCCAACGCTGTGCGCCATCTTGGGATCTGCCTGCCTCACCCTCCCAGAACGCTGGGATTACAGGCATCAGCCACCACACTTGGCAACATATATCTTCTCATGTGTCATCTGAATTTATTTTTCTGGTAGCAAATGGAAGAAATCATGACAGTGGGTCGCCAACTTATGAACATCGGTGTTAAGAACTTTCACAGATACAAATAGACATCCCATTATGAACATTTGTAGATGGGAACAAATCACAGAAGTTGCTCATGTGTCTGCCTTACCACTCTAAGGTAACTATAAAAATAAAAATAGTTTATTCACAGTTGTACTGTACTTTACCACCATTTTAAGGTAATTGTAAAAGTAAAAATAGTTTATTTACAGTATTTTTGTGCCTTTTTTTGGTGGTTTGTGCGTGTGTGTGTGTGTGTTTTATGCTTTACATTGCATATTTGTGTCAAAGAAATCTGACTCACAAAGTTTCTCCCAGAATGGAACTCATTTGTAAGTTGGGGACTTAACTGCCTTTCCATTTTAAAGGTAAAAAGTTTGAAATGTGCTTCATAGAATTATTTGTAGGGAAGTTCTAGAATGATAGTTTCTCCTGTCTGTGTTCACAAAGCCCGCCATAAACACACACAGACACACACATCTAGAAGTTAGTGAAAAAAAGAGTTTGTTGAGGGAGAATTTTGCAATAGATGCAGATGTTCTGTTGCAGTAGGGAGCTGCTCAAAGACCAAGCTGAGCTGAGAATATAAGACAGAACCGTTAGCCTGGGGTAAAAGACAAACGAGGGGAGTGTTAAAAACAGCCAAAGGGAATTTGAAGTTTAACAAACTGCATCAAATATCGCAAAATGAGAAAATCAAGACAGGAAATGTTTTACAGTTTGGCGAAGATCTGGGCTTGAGGTACAGCAAACAAGTTACAGTGTAAGAAATTAACTTTAGGGCGTAGATGTCCTTGTCAAAATAGCCTAAAATTATGGCAAACACAAAGTTTAATCAGCTTTATCATGCCCTAGTTTACTGGGATATCTATGGAAGTAAAAGTTGCAATTGTCTATTTGATCTGAAGAGTCACTTTTGTGTCTACTTGAGGGTAAGGATGTTATTGAACCACAGAACTTGAAGAAAGCAATGTTATATTTGGCATTCTTTTCATTTTGTCTCCTGTTGTATAAGGTACTTTTAAGGAGAAAAAAATATATATATTAATTGACTATCACCTAGTCAAATTTTCACCTAGATTTTTCTTCATGAACTTTTTCAACATAAAACACGATGTGGCAGGAGAAAACTGTTTTGGTCAAGCCATTCATTTGAGAAACTTTTCCTATAGACCTAGATATAATCAACAGATCATCAACAGTCATTTATAATAAAAGCTTTCAGGAAAAGTAAGTCCTACTTGTAGAAATATATGTATTTGTATATAAACCCTTGTAATAGTTATTCTATGGGTATTTACATAGAGTTTTATAATCTGGAGAAGTCTTGAGCTGGAAAAGTTACAATGGTGAACCTGAGGAAAAGCTACCAAAAAGAGATTACCCATGATCTCCAAATGGTTCAAATCCTGATGATCACTTCAGTGTAGCAATTTTCCCAGTGGGTCTGGCTGTGATCATTAGCATCCATCATGTCAGCAGTCTAAAGGAACATACAGCATGTTGTGATCTGGCTCATGCACTATCTATAGATACAGTTTGAATACAGACTCACAGCATCTGCCACATTTGTCACTCAGCCCCTTTGTGGCACTGTCGAAAACAATACAAAGAAAATGCAACAGGAAACTGTAAAATGCTAGCAAATCTTTCTGTAAGGGAACACTTCAATCCAATTCTGAAATAATTAGAACTATTTGCTTTGGGCCACTTTTATTTTCATTTTTACATTTATACCTTGAGCTGTTTTCTTGTGCTTAATGACATATGACTTATGATTTATGACATATGATTTTCAAGAACTATATAAAGAAATAAATACTGGATTAGAGGAACTGTGTGCCAAATGGCTAAGTACTGGGTGCTAAGGAAATTAAGGCCATAACCTGGGTGTTCCTGTAGCTCAATTAAATATTTTTGTTACCATAA
The DNA here is from genome assembly GCA_004026905.1 of Hystrix cristata. Classification (NCBI taxonomy): domain Eukaryota; kingdom Metazoa; phylum Chordata; class Mammalia; order Rodentia; family Hystricidae; genus Hystrix; species Hystrix cristata. Next base: position 30,112 of record PVJO010003055.1, read on the forward strand.
TCACGAGCAAACATACTGATTTACTCCTATAAATTATTGGACCAGACGTAGGAAACAGAGGATTGCAAGACATGTACATACAGTACAACACACATAAAACAAATTTTAAAACTGTACAAATAATCTGATAAATAGTTCACATGATGACTGTCAATTGAGCAGTACAGACAAGAAATGCTATCAGAATTCTAAGGTCAAAGGGATTATCAGTTTGGCCCAATGTTTCTGCAAGAAGGTAAGGCGCATTTAAAGAACATATGTAACTTAGATAAGCTGATTTTAAGTAGAAAGTTAAAGAGATCAGAATGGTAGAGAAAGCAAACACAATGCTAGACATGTTCTGAACCAGTCTGACTCAGAAAGAGCCCTAACATAGCAAGTAGTGAGGGATGACTTACAATGCTAGCTTCTGTAGTGCTGGCCTGTTGTTACCCCATGATCCTGCCCAACTTTTTGTCTTACTAGAACTTCATTGCATAGTATTCCAGTGCTGGTGCTCAAAACACATCACCATAAAATATGAGTATAGGAGACCCCAAAATACATGTCTTTGGCATATGTTCAGCTGATTATTTAGTGATACTGCAGGCACAGTAGTAGTAGTTCTGAAGAGCTGTCCTTTCATAAAAGAAACTTCCATCTATAAGGAAATCTATCTTAGTAAAAGTATCTGTATCAGCAGGTGGGCTTCTCTCCCAGACAACCTATATTTCCACCAGAGACTTCATCTGCACAAGACAACCTCTATTTACCATACACGTCCTTCCCTCACTCTTCCACAACTTGTCTCTATCTAACTCCCCCATTCCAGAAAGCCTAATGCCCCTATTTTTTTAGTTCAGAATGCTATACAAGCTTTCATCATGTAGCTTTCTTGAGTTTCATATTTTTGTGGGACAGCAGCACACATGAAAATTATTAAATTATTTTTCTTATTCATCTGTTTTATACCACTTTAATTCATAACTCAACCAAAAAACCTAAAAAAGTAGGGGGGAAACCATTTTCCACTCTCTTGTACCAGATAAGGGCACAAGCCATACAATTAAATTCTGGTTCTTCGATTACTTGGTGAGTGATTCAATCTCTCTCTGACAAAATTTCCTGAGATAAATTGTACACACACAAACACTAAATCCAACAGCCATATAATAACACTTATTTCCTGGGGCTATTGTAAGGATTACATGGAAAGAAGACAAATAAATAGCCTAGTATTTAATGTTAAGTTTGACCTAAAGCTGCCCTATACATTTTAAGATTGAATTAAAGGTTTCCTCATACCCAGTGAATTGTAACCTAACTTGATGTGTAAACAGTCTATAACCTACTGTCGTAACAAGAGGCTGAGTCTCTGCCAATTGCGAATGGTCACGTGTTCAAACCACATTCAAATAAGATGTATGCAAGCTATACTCAATAGGGCTATCTTTATCTCACTGCTGTTTTCTGTAGGTCACTTCCTTTTCTCTGGCTATAAACATAACTGGGCTATGTGGCAGAGTGGGCCATTCTAAATCATTTTGCTGTGGATGGCTGCCTGATTCTAGAATCAGAATATCTGGAATGAAGCCAATTAAGAACTGAAAAACTGGATTGTTATTAAAAGTCCTTGTTGATGTTGACAACAAGTGAAAGGACTCAAGTAACTGCTGATAGTTCCTGAGGCCCCCAGAGGAACTCAGTAAAGAAGATGCTCCTGACTCCATTGAAGCCCCGTCTTTCCCCACAGAGCCCCTGATATGGCTTTGGGTAAGTTCCCCTTCAGTTAGACTCTGCGTTTTTGCACTGAGCCTCCATCTTTTTTTGACTTTCGAGTCTAGGATTAGTTTACATTGTGAGAGGCCATACACATTGTTGATGTGACCACAAAGGACTGGGTCTCAGAAGGAGGCCACAGTTAAAACTGAATGATCTGGGTATGGGGGAGAGACGGGGGGGGGCAAGGAGGAGAAGGATAAGTAAAAATGAGCAGACATATACTAATAAAAAAAGAAACTTAAAAAATACAAGACTAGGCTATGATATGTTTATACATCAAGTTACGTTACAGTTTACTTTGTATGGAGAATACTTTAAGCCACACTGAAAATATATGGTGGCAGTTTGAAGACAAACTTGCCATTACAGACTGTACTAGGTTGAATAGGTTAGCCTTTCTGAAGGTAACGAGAGTTACATTGGGCACAGTAGGGAGGTTTGTGATGAGCTAAAATTGTGTATTTGTGAGGTATATTAGGAAAGACAAGACCAGAAACCACACACACACACACACACACACACACACACACACACACACACACACACAAAATGGGATGCACTTTCATTGGTACCTGGAGGTGTATAAAAGACTAAATTAATACAAATTGCCTTCTTAAAGGATTCTTCAAAAACAGCAAATGAAAAATCTTAAACAGCAGATTAAGGACTTGAAAGAGGACTACTATGCACTTTTATTTAACTCCGTTTTTCTCTCTATCCATATTTACCATAATTCTGAGTCTGCTAACTTTTTTCTCAATTACTTTTTTGCTAAAAAGAGCTCGAAGAATTGCTAATAACAACTTTTAAATTTAATTCCTAATTTTTAAGTTTTTTTCTGAAAAAGATTATAGATTTTTTTATGCAGTTGTATAGACCAGAGAAAGATGAGGAACTTTTGATTACTGAGTGGTCACGTAGTCACCCATGGCATTACAGACAGCTAAGTTAGATAAAAATTAATAGCAGTCAGACATATACTGGGTCCTTGAGTGAGTCTGTCAGAAGATGAAAACACATCAAAATTGTGCCTGGAGGCACATTTAAATAAGGCTGGGCCTAAAATGGAGACAAAATAGCCAAGCCCTCCAGCCTCTGTAGTGGTAAATAGCAATTTGAAATCATACTGTAATTAGCACCACCTGGTTCAGTACGTCCAGCTAGGCATGGGACACATGGGTGACCAGAGCATCCGGACCCATCCCTTTCCAAGAATGCCTTTGTTCTTTCTATGTTAGAAGCTATAGATCAGCTAAAGTTAGTGGCACTAGCCATATACCCCTGCTATATGCCTCATTTCCCTATTGAATCAATATGAGCTAAGCGACTATACTTGTAATTCTATTGGTTGACTGTGGTTTGACCCATGTGGAACCCACCTCAGGGTCTTGCAGTATAAATAATTCTTGGAGAAAGAGCCTCTGAGCCATCCCACTTTGGGGACACTTCCTGTCTCTCAAGAGCTTTAGCTCAATGAAACTTTCCTACTCTTAACCTCCTTTGTCCTTGAAATTCATTCTTCCCTATTTGGGAGACACACAGACTCAGCACATCTGACTTCTGACAGGTTGGGAGTTATTTTTCCCCATTACAACATGGAGCCATAGTTGTGCTTCACTAAGTTATAAAAGTTCACCGTGAAAAGCATGAAATTAGAAAAAACATCAAATTCCCAGGGCAGTGGTTCACTGAATATATAAGAAAATGCAAACTAATAAAAAGAAAAAGCAAAATATATAACCCCTTGGTTCTTGTTATCTGTAATAGTAAAATTTTTTAAAATCGGGCCGAATTTGACCTTGATGGTAGACCAACCTCAGAATTCAGGCAACCTGAGAACTGACCACCAACCTTAAAGTTGCTCCCACTAAGGGAAAAATTATCAGAAATAGCAGAAAGTACTTCTAAGGTGTCCGGCTAACAAGAAAGTAGTCAGTTTGGGGGAAGACCAAAACCAAAAATATCTATTAAAACTGTAGAGTATAATGTAGAGGAATCGTTTCATTTTATAGATCAGTATCAATAGCTTTCTCTGGAGCATTCACAAAAAATGTGATTCTGAGAGTAACTAATTTAGGAGGAGTATCTTTGGTTTTAAATACTGCAGAGTGGGAGAGCATGTTTGGGTTGATGCAGAGCCCACAGCCCACTATAGAACAATCACAGATGGTTGTGAGTGATCCAGACATGCAGAAGGTTATTCCTGAGAGAACAACCAACCTGGTATGTGGGATAAAAGCCACTGCAAAGTCTTTTTACCCTCAGAATAAAGATTGTCTGTCTCCAACTATAAAAGCCAAGTAGAATACCCGAAATGATACAGCTAATATGCTTGGTGTACAAGGCATGTGGGACTGCCTTTACGATGACTAGGATACTGACCTACCAAATATGCCCATTACAGAGATCATGGTACATGCTATGAATAAAATGTCCCTTTCACTTGGATTGTTCAGGTAACTCCTGCAAAACTGAGCTACAGTCAGAGAAGCCTTAAGAAAATTGCTCTGTTTTTATTTCCTATTAGATCTTAGAGATGCTAATAAAATCCATTAGCTTAATAATAAGACAATGGGGAAAAGCAAAATAGACAAAGACTTCTCCAAGGATGGTGGAAACTTTTAAATAATGATAAAAAATAAACAAGGCCTGGTGGCTCACTCATAATCCCTGCACTCTGGGAGGCTGAAGCAGGAGGATAGCAAGTTCCACTCCAGCCTGGGCACCACAGTGACTTAGGGAGACCATGTCAAAATAATAAGTATTTTTTTTAAAAAGCCTGGGGATGTAGCTTAGTGTGAAGGCCCTAAATTCAATCTCCAATAGTACTACAAAAAAAGATAGAAGTGAATAAAGAAAACATGGAGGACAGGAATAGTGTTAAAAAGAAAGTTTTGACACAATCCTGCAAGAGGTTGGGTGGACCAAAGAGCATGTTTGTTACTCTCTAATGTTAAAAGCTCCAAACAAATTTTATTAACTCCACTTTGGAGAAATTATAAATGAGAAGACAGAAATTACAATAAACAATATAGCTAACAATTGCTTAGGGTATTAATCAGATCAATGAAGAAAAGGGCAGAAGTCTCCTGAGTAGACCCCTTGCTAGAATGGGTTAAAGTTTATAGATGAACTTGTCATAGCTTCAAAACTCTTTTCCAAAGATGGTTCAAAATACTCTACTCCATCACATTGGCAAGGCACATGTATATATATGTAGAGCTATTAGCGGATGGAGAGTCCCGTGGGCTCCTTTCCAGGTTCTTGTTGTCCCAAGACACACAGAAAAGGCAGCAAAAGGGTACATTTATTGGAGACAGAAAAGAACTTCACTTTGCAGAGTGAGAATGGGCTGGCAAAAGGCTCACAGTGTCCTGGAGTTAAGGGAAAGGGGTCTTTTGTATCCAAAATTCTGGGCTTATCTCTCTTTCAAGCAAATAAGGCATTAGGAAATCATCCCATGAAACACTGACTTGGTGTTATGCAATGTATTGAATGTCCTATCAAAAAAAAATTCATTTGGTTTCCTGTTACATGTAAATGAAGGATCAGAAATAGTGTCTTTTGATTGGTTGTGCCTACATGTAAATGAAAGATTGATCATGTGAACAGCACCAGATTCAAATGAAGCATTGCAAATAGCAAATTTCTGATTGGTCCAAAATAGCACTTTTCTGATTGGTCCTGTATACAGTGATGACGACTCTATATTGGGAGTATCCCTCCCCGCTAAGAGTACCCCTCACCCTGTTTCTCTGTCTTACAGCCAAAGTAAAGGAAGTAACATACAGAAAAATGGAAGCAAAGTTCAGAAATAGCCCAAATTTTGAAACTATAGCCATTCTTTAAAACAAATATTGAACAGTTTTATCCACTTGTTTTAATTTTGACAGATGTGGCTGAGCCAGTGCACCTAGAGGAAGTAAAATTTAGTAGCTTGAGTTATCCTAGTTCTGAAAGTCATTAAAATTCTTCATCTGTAGTTGGATTTCATTGGGACTAAACCTAATTTTATAAAACTAAGAACCGTGCCACAGTCACTCTGTATGGCTGACAGTCTCTATATTTTTAATTTGTCTTATCTGGTAAGAATATATATTACGCAATGTTAAGGGAATAGAAAACTAGATGAAATTTCATATTCTTTTGTTGAGGCTCCCTGCCTCTGCACATTCTGTCTGACTTCTGTTAAAATCATCTACTCCCCCACCTGACGCAGGCAACTTAGATGCCGTTTGCTCTAAAATGTCATTGTACATTTCGTGCTATCGTTAGTTTATAGACTAAGTAAGCTGCACAGTAAATTGATTCAATATCTGTATCCTGCTTAAGAAGTGGCCACTTGGTATATTAAGCCATCTTTGTACCTTAATATGTAGTACATATTAAGTGCTTAATCTAAGTTTGGTGAATAAGTGAATGAGTGAATCCATCAATAGAATCAAAGTCACTTTTCATTTCATTGGTCGTCACTCTGTTTTCTGCTATTGCCTTCGTAAATTCTGGCATCTGATTAATTCATGAAATTAAGGAATGACATTGGGGACAGAGCAGGTATATGGTTCAAAAACAACCTGAAGCCACAAATGAAGACAGAGCTGAAACTGCATAACCTGCTGTCACTAAGCAAGTGAGAGCACCTGCATGTACACATCTCGTATTTAGGGTGGTCTGAGGAGACCTCCTGGCACTTCCCATACCAGTTCTCTTTACATGAGCATTTTCGTATTTGAATACTTCATCAAAATAGAAGCCAGACATTCGCTGTGTCCTTGCTGTAGCCCTGTCACAACATATGCAGGGAAATAGTATAAAGCAGTAATTGTTGTTTTCTTTTTGCTTAAATATATTTTCATTGTTAGTTTATCTTATCCAGAATCAGAATTGTCACTGTGTAACAAGGAACTTGTTATTAAGTTCCTGCAAAGTCAAGGCAGGTTTCTCATTGCAATGACTGCTTCAGTAATCACTAGATGCTGACAGTGAATGCCACTGGAATAGGCTATACAGAGGCACAATGCAAGGGACATTGATGTGGCAAGCTAGAAAGATAACTTTAATTGCTGTGAGGTTTCACACTCACTGTCAAAAAAGTAGTTTCCCAGCTGATTGAAGAGCAGATCCTTTTGTTTAAATAATAATTCTCCAGCAACCACAGGAAGCTATTCAAATCTTCGCTTCTATTAACTGAAAAAAAGAAAGAAAGAAAGAAAAAAAACCCACTCACAGCTGCCTTCTACAGTGAGAAGGATAGACAGCATTAGCTCTTGGGAGAACACATTCCTCTTCCCAAGGGGCTGATAGTAGATATTTGTAGATGGGTTCTGGAATGTTTCTTTTGTTTCAAGTATTAAAATGTCCCTAAGGATCTTAAGAGACAGATAGAAATTCACCAAATGGCTTTTAACAATGCCATTGTGGTTGGGGATTAAGCTCAAGTGATAGAGTGCTTGCCTTCGATCTGGGGAGGGGGCGGGATAACATTGTGTATTGAAGTGCAGAATGGTTGAGTTGCAGGTGAAAGCAGCCTAGGGCAGGTCTCTTTGTCTCTTTTCCTTTGCTGGGGCACAAAAATCCTAACACTCACACATAAAGGATAGGTTCGGGTTTTTGGCTCATGGTTTCAATGCAGAAACAGGAGAGCAGAGAGGTATGGTGGGGGAAAAGGTGCTGTATCCACGGTAATCAGGAAGCTTAGGAGCTGATGGCAACAATCGATCCTTCCAGGTCATGTCCCCAGTGACCTGCCTCTAATCAGGCCCCGCTTCCTAATGGCATGACAGCTATGAACTCCCGTGGATCCATCCTTCCAAACATATGAGGCTTTGGAGGGACATTTTACATCTGAACCATAACAAGAAGCCAGAAATGTATTTCAAGAGGAGCTAGAGATTATAGAGAAGGCCTCAGAGCAGCCAATAGGAGTAACCCAATTAAAGGATCCAAGTAAACCTTCTGGAATCAATGTGCTATACTGCATGTTTATTTCTATACTATTTCATCTGAACTATGGCTCAGTGATGGGAGCAGCACTTGAGAAGAAATAGATGAAGACTTGAGGAGGGCTTATCAAGTACCAAGGCCTGTGCTAGGTGCTTTACATACTTGTGAAAGTCTTAATAGCCCCATACCAGATAGATAAGGAAACTGAGAACCAGAAAAGTGAAAGATGTATCAAAGCTTGTACAGCCAATATATGATTGAGTCAGGATTCAAGATTTGTGTGAAATCAAGAGGGTGTTGGAATAGGCCAGCAAGAATTCCTGAATATAAAATTGGTGAGCAGCACACATTAGAGTGAGTGTTTAGACCTCCATGACATGTGGCATGGTTGCCAGCATTCCTTTAGCTTTTATCTGAGCTGAATTGTTTGCCCAGTGTGTGTGTAGTATAATGTATTACAGCATGAGGTCTAAGAATAGACAAGAAGAGAGAAATGGAATGCTGCTAAGGGAACAGAAAGAGTCGGTGGGGCCTCTGAGTAGAACCAGGGATTTTCTCTTCTTATGGAGAAACTTTCTTCTTCTTTTATACTTATGGGTGTGTGGCACTGAGAAATCTCTCAAGGCAGGAAATCAGGTGTTGCAGGGCCACTGAGTGACAGAAAAACAAACAACCTCACAGAAATGATGTCTCCGAGATTACACCTTCAATTTAGAGTCACTGCTGAGATTCAGAGCAGTATCTTCACTCCTGGTCCCGCACTGTGTCCAGGACTTGATTTCCTACCACCCTACCACTTCTGTAGAGATATTAAAAAGAAATACATCATTCCCTAGCTTTGAATGCGAACCTGTTTAACATAAATCTTATCAGTGTATTATTTTCCATTAAAGTTTTTGAAAAGGACAATTCCTGACCTCTTGCTCCAGCCAGCAGAACATCTGATGATGTATTATGGGGAACAGCACTCCACTGATGGGGCAGCAGGCTCTTGGTGAACCTCTTTGGAGAAGGAGCCAGAATAGTAAGAAGCCCTCAAAGAAAGAATGACAGAAATAATCCATTCTTTCAAAACAACAGATATCAGTATTTGCTGTTCATTTGTATTTTATATGTTATATTTGTTTGGCAAAGGAGATAGGAGGACATATACATGAAAGGCCATTTTATAATGTTAATGACTATTTTTGTGAAGATACACTCACAATTTGATTTTTTTTTAAAAAAAAACACAGTATAGGCCAAGTTATTATCCTCAAGGTACTCAGCATCTAAGAGAGAAAATTCATTACAAGAATAGTATTTATTTACAACAGAATTTCTGTTACAAATATCCCGGACTGATTCTTACCCATTATCTCTTAGGATTTGTGGTTTGGATGTGTTATTATATCATATGCCATCCCAGTTTTTGTATTGAGCAGTTCTAATTATTCATCATCCTACCAATATGAACTTCGTACATAATTTTGCTCTAAACCTGACCTATTTCCTTTAGATGTATGCAAAAGATGTTTTTTTGTTTACATTTACAGCCCTCTTATATATGAAGATAGCCATTTGAAGATTCTAAGAGAGGCCTACCTCCCTCAGTTTCTCAGTTCTTTCTTAGGTGACACAGTTCCTTTATTATTTCCCATTCTGTCCACTCTTCCCTGAATATAACTCTACTAAAAATTTCCTTCAAATATGTAGCTCATAAATGAAAACAATGCTTTTGACTCATATTGACTAGTCAAAGAAGTTTATCACCTTCCTGGTTCTAGAAATTACCTTCCTTTTGATTCAGCATTATAGAATACTATCCCCCTCCTTCTTTTTTTTTTTTTTTTTTTTTTGTTTTCTGTTCTTGTACTGGGGATTTGAACTGGCCTTGCTTTGCTCATGTTAGGCAAGAGCTTCCCCACTGAGCTAACCGCCCCCTATTTTAAGACAATATTTCTAATTTGCCCAACGGGTTCCATCCAACTTGCAATTCTACTATCTCAGTCTCCAAAAAGGCTGGAATTACTGGTGTGCACCACCATGTCTGGCCTGTTTTGTTTTGTTTGTTTGTTTGTTTTTTTTCCTTTAACATTAACTTAGAGTTATTTCAGTATTTAATCTTTTTCCCCCACATAAACAAATAAAATAACATACCTTTTACATTTTGTTATTTAAATTTAAGTGCAAGTTTTATATTTTATAATATTTCATATTCTTTTTTTCACAAAAAAAAATTTTTAGCTCTTTATGGATGCACAGAAATAGTCTAACTGAAATAATAGAGACAAATGTAGGTTACCTTCCTTACCGATGGTGTTCATCAGGGTCCCATGAAGAAGGAAGGGAGAAATGAATCTATCCAGTTGCTACAATGACATTCATGACAAAGTCCAAACATGTATTCAGAACTGAAAGTCTCTGCTCTGTATGCACTTAATATACTGGTGACCCAACTCTTCCTTATCTGCTTCTACTGCTTCTACAGCTCCTGGCTACCTTTCCTTCTATTCTCACACTTACATTCATCCAAAGAGGGATCTTGTTGCTTTAACCAATCATCATACAGTACAGACTCTTCGCTAGTTCATATTAGGGTCCAGGGTACCTCCTAGATGACTGTCTGGGTTTCAGATTGCTGCCTTTGTTTCAGATGTCAGGAGCAGGTGGAACCACCAAGGCTTAGTGCCGTAGGAGCATGGGGTGTGAAGATGTTGCACGGAAAAAGGCTCAGAAAGGAGCTGGGGCCTGGCAGCCTTCAAATCCTTGATTCATTTTGCATAATTAAACAACCCATTGTACATAAAGCTTGAAATCCTTTTGAATTTTACTTATTCTCTATTTTGCTTTTAAGTCATTCAAAGTAACTTTTTTGTTGTTATTTTAGTCAGAGATCATTTAGTTGCAAGGACCAAAAATAAAGATCAAGTTAAAAGTGAAGATGAGGACTTAATCAAAAGAGAAAATTATGGAAGGCACATAGGATTATTTCACAGAAAATCAATGATAGAAAGTGAATATAAACCTCAAGAAATACTTTCTAAAACTGTAAAGCTCCTAGAAACATACTCTTTCTAAGACCATTATTTTCTCCCCTTTCATACTGACTCTGTTTATATAAGGATTCTAATAACATACCTAAAATAATGTATTTGGTCTGTTCCAAATTAAGCAGCCATTGGCAATTGGTTCAGTTGCTTCCGAGTTTTCTGATTTGCCCAGCCCAATTATTAGATTAGTTTCCCCTGAGTCAGGTCCAATCATACCCAGGAGGAGCATGGTGAGGTCTCTTAACACAAAGATGGCTGCCAAGGGCCATACTGGGACTGGGGAGCAGTCCTCAGAGAAGAGGAGGTTACTGCAATGTACCTGATGCATTGTACCCCTTTCAGTTTAAATAATATTTTCCTTGAAAAGATGTTTCACCATAGCTAATTTATAAATAGTAAATAAGCACATGCATAGATCATCATCATCATCTTTGGTAACTGGGGACAATGCTAATTAAAACCACAAACTCACACTGGTTAGAATGGTGGAATACTTTGTGGCGAGGATGCAGAGCAAATGATATAGCTGCCTTAGGAAGAATTTAGCAGTTTCTAAGTTAAAAGTAATCTTCATCAACAGAAATAGAGACATATGTCCTCATATCCTACACCCAAATACATATAGATTCTTGATTCATAACCACAAAAGCCCACTAGAAATAATTCAAATATGCACTGACCTGTGACTGGATAAGCCATATGTGGCACGTTATAAAGTGGAATGCAGTTCAACAATAAAAAGGAAGAACCCACTGAAACAAACAATATCATTGATTAACCTCAAAAGCATGATAGTAAGGGAAAGAATACAGACCAGAGAGGCTACATATTGTAATTCATTTCATGGTGCTCTGAAAACAAAACAATAGAGGTAGAGAACAAATCAATGGTTGCTAAGAACTTGAAATGGAGGATGTGACTGACTACACGCATGCGCAAGAGGATCCCTTGAAGTGATGGGACTATCATACGTAGGTGGTAGTTGTGACGTTTAACTTTATTCTTCGCAGTTCACAAAGCCGTAGACCTTAAAAGGGCAACTTTTTTTCCTCTTTGGAAATGTCTCAATAAACCTTATCTAAGAAAAAAATGTTATTTCCCATGATGAGGATGTCAGGAGGAAAGCAAAATAACAGTGCTTATTTTGGCAATTTAAAAGAATTGCTAGTTCACTCGATACTATTATGTAGAGGAGACTATGATATCAGGGTTCACAGTTTTACTTTCGATCTCTCTGCGGGCCTCAAAAACAGCAACCCGCTCCATACCTAACAGTAGAAACTCTACCACAAACCATTTTTGTTCATTTGACATTTATTAAGCACATACTAGAAATATCATAAGCTTTCAATTTTTCACTAAATTGAGCTTAGATAAGATCTGTACGTGTCCCTCATATCTTTTCTGATGACCTTGTACTGTATGCTTATGTAGCCCTTTATCCACACTCAGCAACTCATTCTTCCCCTATATTTCCTCTAATGAACAGGTCGTAAAAAGAATCCAACTTTAAGCTTATAGCAAAATGGCAGAGTAAATATCAGGGTTGGAGGGATAATAAATTAAGCTTTGTTTTACCTCATTTACCTAATAAAATTAAGATACTCTAGTGGGTTTTTTTTGTAAATTGTTTTCACATCTAATTATATCACATTCACTTTTAATGAGGAGGAATTAATTTCTTTTTTATTTTGATGTCTATAGAATCCAGTGCAAACAATATTGCTCTGAGTTCTAAAACCAAGCACTCTTAATATATTTTTTTTCATTTTTTATTTATAATGTTTGCTTTATTAGTCCCTATTCTTGTGGGAGGCACTATGCACTGAGAGGTATTTGCCTTTTTTAAATAGTTGCTTTTTTTCTGTCTGATTTTCAATTTCACATTTTACAAGAAATATGAACAGCTCCTTGTGGCTTATTAATCCCTTTACAAAACAAACCCATATGTGCACAAGCCATTTTAAAAATACATTAAGGTGTTAGTAGTTGAACATTTTATGGTTACCAAGTGAAATGGTACTTACCTAATCTATTATCTGTGTTGACATGCAGCTTTGTTGAGCTTGATGGTATTGAGTTCATCTATTTTCAAAACTTTATTATAGAGAAGGCTTTAGAAACATTTTAAGTAAGAAAAAAATGGAATAACAAAGTGATTCATAGGTACTAACCGATTGGCGATGACCTGTTTGTCTTTTGATATAATTTCTCATAAGAAAGCAAACATCTGGATATTTGGAAACAACCACAGGACTATATTTTGGCTAAAAAGAAAATAACAAGTAGTAAAACTATGAATTAGAATCTATGGTTTAAATAAACAAAGTGTTATTTACCAGTAGGTTATTTCTTTATTGGCATTTTTTTTTGGGGGGGGTGGTGCCGGGGAGCGAACTCAGGGCCTTGTGCTTGCTAGTCAAGCATTCTACTGTTGAGCTAAATGCCCAACCCCTATTTGGCATTATTTTTTAAAATATCATTGCTAATGATTTTTAAGAAAACTATCTTTTTAAAAATGGGGTAAAAATTCACACTCTTTTCTTTCGTAAGAAAGAAGCATACTTTATTTTTTTAAGAGTTACAATGCCAGTTGTTCATTAGAGAAGTCATTAAATTTTGTGGTAAAAATGAATACGAAATTTTTTCATGGTTTTGTCATTCCAGAACAGAGAGGAATAAAATAAACTTCAAACTTCAGAAGTTCCTCATTGCCTAACTTTTGTCTAAATTTACAAGTTTCATAGCAGGAGAGCATATTTTAAAGAAAACCCCTGTTTGAAAGAGTGGAGTTCCAAAAAAAAGAGTGGAGTTCCAACCTTTTTACCACCAAAAGAATAGCAATTTTCTGAATATGATTTTATAGTGGAGATTAATAAAGTATAACAATTAGATCATGAACCTATAAAATAAAAAAGTTAATTTATGAATTACTAGTTGTTCTCTGCATGTTGTAGATATTCCAATTTCTGTCAAATGAGGTTCTCAGTAGCTTGAGCATATCTCTGTACCAGCCGCTACCAACTGAACATTGAACACAAGAAGGGGTGCTTGGTTGCATTCATTTATTCATTTTTTTCAAAATATTCACTGAAGATGAGATGTAGTCTATGTCTTCATGACAGTTACATTTAGTAAAAGCCCAATTATTGGTTGAACCAGTCTTTTTTTTTCCCTGAATTATGCGGTGAACACCCACATAGCCACCACCAAAATAAAAAATAAACTATTGTCAGAACTCTCAATCCCTTCTTAATCGCAACTCCTTCTGTTGCCAACCTAAGGATGGCCACAAAGTTTGCTTTAATAGAAATCATGATCTTGCCTGTTTACATGATCATCAAGTTATACATTGCTAAGCATTATAGTTTAGTTTTGCCTACTTTTAAAATTTATATATGAATGGAATCATTAAATACTGTATTTATGATATTGTGCCTGGCCTCCTTCATTCACTATTATGCTTATTATATGTGCAGCTGTAGATATTTTTCTTGTTATTTAGTATGGATCAATATTTTTACATAAATATGCCTTTCTTGGCTTAAGTCTTCTCAATATAAAATCAATTCATGCATATTTAGTATTTTTTCCACAATAAATGTATTTTACCTATGTAGAAACTTCACAGAAATGCAGTCACAGAATACCACGCTTCTGTATCTGGTTTTTTTCTCTAAAAAGAATGCTTTTAGACTTTAGACTTTACCCACAATTTTGTACTAGTAGTTTTTTTTTTTTTTTGAGTTTTTTTAAATACTCTGTAGTGTCTCACAGGTCACTGTCTCTTTCATCATTTCTCAATCTTCATTATCTCTATGTTCTTTAGATAGAAACATTATCTTTGATAAACCTCAGTTTCATCAACATGCCTGCTTTTTGACTAATTTGATAATTCAAGTTAGAAGATTTATGTGTGAATTTATGCATACTGGTTTAATATCATGATAAAAGTTTACATGTTCTAGAAGGCAGTCATTTTCATATCCCGAAAAGGAAAACATTTACTTAAAGTAGGAATTAATCGGGGCTGGGGATTTAGCTCAGTGGTTAAAGTGCTTGCCTTGCAAGCACAAGGACCCGAGTTCGAGCCCCAGCACCAAAAAAAAAAAAAAAAATCCAAAGGTGTAAGAAAGTGAAGGAGTTCAGAAAATGCCAAGCCATTGAGGGGACTCAGAGAGCAGCCCATGCAGGGAGGGCCTTCCTCTGGACTCACCTTTTCTGCCTAAAGACAGATCACCTAAAAGGAATGCAATTGTCTCCTCCCTGTGAATCGAATGAGCCAAGAAAAATTAACTATCACAGGAGAAAACTGGAGGTCAACCCAGTTATCATTTGCACAAATAATTTACTCTCCCCTATAAAGAGTATACATAAACTTCTGGAATTCACTGTGTTTGTATTTACTCCTCTTTTATGTAAGGCCCCAGTATATGCAATAAATTTAAATACTTTTCCTCTAATTAATCTGCCTACTGTCAGTTTATTTCACAGAATAAATTAACAACCTTACAGAGAGTAGAGGTAAAGTCTTCCCTTCCCTACAAGAGAATTGCATAGTTGGCAAATCTCGTCCAGTTTAGTGCAGTCTCATTTTTTTTTTTTATTTTTTTAAAGAAAGAGCCAATCTCCTTTTCTTCTGTCATGTCAGTTTTCTAAAAAATCTGTTCTTTGTCGATGATGCTATATAAGGTGGAGCTCAAAGCCACCTCTTTGACAATTACTCTTTCCTAGGGTATCTTCCATGTAGACATGGAATTACAGCATAATAAACTTTTTTTCTCTTGTTGATCTGTCTTTTGTTACAGGACTCTGGTCTTCGCTACACTAGAATAAACGAAGAAACTTGGACAGAAAAAGATTTATAATTCTTGATAACAAGATTTATTAAAAATCTCTATTTATCCAGACAGCGTGGTAGTGTTGAAAGACATGTAAGTCAAGATTACAAAATAGAAAGTCTGGAACTAAATACACACACACACACACACACACACACACACACACACATGCACTATTAATCAATTTTGATCAATGTGCCAACACAATTCATTACCAAAATTTTTCAAAGAACATTGCTGATTCAATTGCACGTCATATGGAAATAAGTAACTATGGACATTTTTTTTACTTTATACCACATGCATCAATTTTCCTACTAAAAGTCTTGTAAAACTCCATTTTAAAATGTTCAAAAATGACTTTTCTCAATTTTTTTTGAAATATTAGTAGCTGCTGATACATAGCAACTACACTTTTAAAATTAGAATCCACTGTAAAAATGAAAATTATCACTATAACCTGATTTTACAAATTAGCCAAGGGTTCTTTCACTCAAATCATATGAAAATTTTAAAAATTGACATTTGATTGGATTGAGTCCAAGGCAGTCTTCCAAAGAGAAGATGGGGACCCCAATTTACTACCTACTCCCATTAAATAAATTCATTGACATTATCACACACAAAAAAAGAATTTTAGGACTCAGTCTAGAGAGACATAGGTAGGCAGATTTAGTAGAGCTAAAAAGTGAGAAAAACTGGAAAGGGGCTTGAGCTTGAGGAGCTAAAGGAAGCACAGTTCTGATGATCAGACTAGCTAGTAAACAAAAGAGCTGGACTAGCTACACCGGCTTTGCTAGGGGTGGCTAGTGGTGGTAACTTTCATTGGGTCATGAGTATTGCCTCATGTTTTAGGGCTTTCCTTCCTAGTTGGAAGATATGGATCAGCAGCCATTCTGGATATCCTGGCTTGCTACAACCTGTTAACCACAAACCTGGTCCTGTGGTGATTAGAGTAGAAGAGATGGGGAGGTGCAGTCCACACACTGTTAGAGAAAAGATGTCTCTCTCCATCTTTAGTGGAAAGAGGCCGTGGAGGCCTGACATTCCATATATCCAGTTTTGTGAGGGTATTTGTCTGATTTCATTTACAAAATTTTAATAATATTTTATATATAGTTCTTAAAATCTCTAAAAGAAACCGAAATTTTTAGTTTTGTTAGTCAATTTAAAAAGCTTATATCCCCAGGCATTCCCTTCAGCGTTTGCTTACTTATAAACCCTTAAATTCTACACTTACTGTAAAAAAGAGTTTCACTTCTGCAGGTCAAATTTCCATACTTCATTTTAATTCTCACCTTTTACTTGTAATTGTGTTTTGAATTCCATTACCTCCAGGTCATATAATATATTATCCAGTAGTTTCACTTAAGTAACCCAAAATTCACCATATATTCCCATTATAGGTCATGAAGGTAAAATAAAAAGAAGGGCAGACTGAATAAGAACTAAAAACTTAATGCTACCAAAGATTAAGTAAAGTTTAATGGACAAAGTTGGCTGTGTTCCTCTAATCTTGTTAAGATCGATCAAGAAAAAGTTGTATTTGACTTCAATTTAATTCCAATTAGCCTGAGATCACATTTTGGAGTCATAGTGCATAAATGAGGAGGGTAGGTTAGCATAATATTAAAGCTTCTATTCAGTATAATTCATTTTTAAATATTAAAAATGCAATTACTCTCTAAGAGAAGTACATTTTCTGCTTGTGTTTTCAAGATGTCATTTGCTGAAATGTACAGTTCAGTGGGAAATGGGAAAATAAGAAAAAGAAAGCCTCTATTTCATAGTTTTCTATCCATTTATATGCTTGTCATAGGTATGTATTAACTGCTTCCTTGAAGTTGAGTTTCCTATCCTCACCCAAGAATGTCTGCCACCTCTTACTCAGGACCTTACCTATGGAGAATGGATTCTTATCCTTACCTCCTAGATGTGTGATGAACTGTAGGACATAAAGGAGAAGTAGACTGTGTGTGTGAGGAACTTCCACTCTTGACTTACTGTGCACTCAATTATGTTAGAACTGTCAGTTTCACAGATGTGAATATAAGTCCGGGTTTCTTCTCTGATATATAGGGATGGAGGAAACGTCCACTGTATAAATGGAAAGTACATCTTTCCCTAAAGAAAAGAGAGGTCATGACTCAGAAAAATCACCAGCAGTCAATATAAAGACACTTGACCTGGATTTGCCATGACCATCGTTGCTCATCTAAATGCAGTATCCAGTGCAGTGACTCAAATTCATGAAAGGTGGTAAAGATTCGTATTTGTCTACACAAGATTTCCAATTTACAAGATAATTTCACAGTCCTAATTTCCACTAATGATCAACAGTAAACCACAGAAAAGAGCTAGCATTAGACGGCAATCAGGCGAGAAGAATAAAAACACCCAGATTGTAAAAAGGGGAAAACTATCTCTATGCAGATGTCAGCATCTTGTATGTAAAAGAACCCGCTAAAAACCTACCAAAAAACAAGTTCAGCAAGGTCATGACTTACAAGATCAGTGTTTCTATGTATTTGCAATAAATAATCCAAAATTAAAATTAAGAAAACAATTACAATTACAATAACATCAAAAATATAAAATTGGAGTAACCTAGAGGCATATTACACTTAGACTCTGGAAACTAAAACATTAGTGAAAGAAATATAAGTCAAAACATAGTCTGTGTTAGTTGATTAAAATGCTTAATGTTTTTTACATGCCAGTACTTCCCAGACGAATCCATAGATTCAATGTGATTCCCTATAAAAATCCTACCTGGATTTGTTTCATTGAAATTGGTAGTTTAGTCCTAAAATTTGTGTAGATATTCAAGGTATCCACAATAGTAAAGCCAATACTGGGAAGAAAGAACAAAGATGGAGGATTCTAATATCTGAATTACAAAATTTGCCATGAAATTATAGGAGTGAAAAAAGTGTCACCCTCTTATCAGTGTAGATACACAGACAAATGGAAGAGAATGAAGAATATAGAAATGAAACTTTGCTTTTATGGGGCATTGCTGCTTGACAAACATGCCAACAAAATTTAAAGGGGAAAGAAAATCCTCCTCAATAGTCGGTGCTGGGACAAATGAATATTCATATGAAAAAGAGTGAATTTGAACTCCTTCATTACACCATACAGAAAAATGTACTTGAAATTTATGTGGTAACTAAAGAAAGAAAATAAACCTCTTAGAAGTAAATGAGTATAAATCTGTATGACCTTGAGTTCAGCAAAACACAAGTGACAGTGTAGATACGACTCTAAAAGTACAAGTAAAAAAAAAAGTTAGTTATATTTTTATTTCATCACGATTAAAAACTTCTTGGTGGCCAAAGTGGTGCATCCCTGTAATACTAGCTTTTCCAGAGGCTGAGGCAAGAGGATCGTAAGCTCAAGGCTGGCCTGGGCAATTTAGTGAGATGCTGTCTCAGATTAATGATGATAATAATAATAATGAGTAGGAGGAGTGTGTAGCTCAGTGGCAAGGTACTTGCCTAGCATGTGTGAGGCTCTGGGTTCAATTCTCAGTATTGAAAAAAAAGTTTGTAAATGTTTATGCTTCGAAGGATCCTCTCTAGAAAGTAAAAAGGCCATCCAGGGAACAGGAAAAAAAATGTAAATCTTATATCTAAAAACTCTTATTACTCATTTTTTTTAAAATGCCCAATTTTTAAACTAGCAAGAATTTGATAGTTCTCCAAAGATTTACAAATAGACAATAAACACATGAAAAGCTACTCAGTATCACTAGTCACTAGTGAAAAGTAAATCAGTCTACAGTAAAATAATCTGAATGGGAGAGAGAGTGAGAGAGAGAGATTGGAAGAAGGATAGCAAGTGTTGGTAGAGATGTGAACAAATTGGAATTTTCATGTATTGATTGCAGGAACATAAAATGGTGCCACTCCTGTAGAAAACAGTTCATTGGTTCCTCAAAAGCTTAAACACAATGTAGGAGGCCCTACATTTGAATTCCAGCATACAACAACAACGACAACACCACCACCAACAAAATAAAACACATAAATAAAATAAAAATAAAACCTTTTAAATATATGACCCAATAATTCAACTACTTGATATACTGTATACCCAAAAGAATTGAAAACAGAGCTGGGCGTGGAGTGGACACCCATAATCCCATCACACTGCAAAGCCAAAACAGGAGAATCTTAGAATCTTCAAGTTTGAGCCCAGCCTGGGCAATTTAGCCACTTCGTGAGAATCTGTCTCAAAATAAGAAATAAAAGGTCTGACGATCCAGTTCAATGCAAAAGCCCTGGATTCAATTCTCAGTACTGGAAAAAAAAAAAGAAAATTAAAAACAGGTATTCAAATATGTTTACAGGAGTAGTCATAGCAGCACTTTTTACAACAGCCTCAAAGTGTAGACAACCCAAAGATCCATCAACTATTGAGGGAACAAACACAATGTGCTCTTTCCATATTATTCAGCCACCAAAGGAAACAAAGTACTATATACACGGTGCAACATTTATGAAACTTGAAAACATGCTAAATGAAAGCCATATGGTCTATGATTCAATTTATATGGAATGTACAGAACTGGCAAATCTATACAGAGCAAGCTTAGCAGTGCTAGGTGCCGGAGTTTGGAATAGGCAGTGACACTTAATGGTCACAAGGTGTCTCAGTCCATTTTGTGCTACAGTGAAAAAGTACCTGTAGTTTATATAAAAAGAAGTTTGTTTAGTTCATTTAGCTCAGTATTGGAGGCTGTAAGTCCAAGATCTGGTGACCCCCATTCTGTTGGCCTCTGCTGAAGGCATTCTGGCTGTATCCTAACATCGCAAGATAGTATCATTTGCCAAAAGTGTGTGCGAGACAGATCACATGGTGAAAGAAGAAGCAAGAAACTAGGGAAGAACCAGTCTCACTCTCTAATAACAATCCGCTCTCATGAGAACAAATCAACTTCTGTGAGACCAAACCCAATCCATGAGACTGACATTAATTCCTTGCTAGGCTGGTGCCACGATGATCTAATCACTATCCATTAGACTCCACCTCTTAAAGGTCCCACCCTCTTTCAATACCTTACATTGGAGAAGCAGTCCTCAATGTGAATTTTGATGGGAAGGAAAAACACATTTACACCACAGCACAAATTTTCTTTTGGGGATTATGAAAATGTTTAAAATATATTTTGGTGATGGTTGTACTATGTGAATATTATAAAAACTATTTGACCATATACTTTAAAAGGGTCAATTGTATGGTATGTGAAATTTATTTTGATGAAGTCATTCCAAAGGTAAAACAAAGAAAGATAAGAGGGAGGTAGAGAAAGACAGAAAGAAGGACAGAGGGAGAAGAAAGAAGGAAGGAGGGAAGGAAGGAAGGAGAAAAGTTATCCTAAATCCTCTCTTTTGGTTGGTGCCTGAGATTTAGCTGGTAAATAGTTCTTTATGTTATATTAAACAAAAAAATTTCTTAACTGAGAGGTTTATCTCACTATGCCTGGACTGTTTGAGAAAATACTAAAATTTCCTTCGGAGACTCTGGAAACTCGGTACATGCTGGGCAGAGACCACCTAAGTGATTAGATCCCGATAAAGATCTGGGTGCTGAGTCTCTAATGGGTTTCTTGCTGCCTACTGGAGGAAGCACTCCAGGTGAGCACTCATGGGAAGAAAGGGGATAAGGAAACTTGCATTTGGCTTCCTCCAGATTCCTCTTCTGCTTCTTTTCCTTATGACCCAACCGTGTAACATTATTCAATCAGTTTGCCAATTTTTAGCTATGAAGAAAGCTATATGCTGAGTCTCATAAGTCCTTCAATGAATGTGTGAACAGGAAGGTGGTCTTGGGGACCCCTACAGTGGCAGCTGTAATGGGCACTCAGTGCAGCTCAGTAAAATAATTGTACAGAGATACTTGGAAAAAAGAAAGTGAGAGGATTGGGGACTAAAGAAACCTTGGTCCTGAGTGATTCTGGAGTCATGCATAGAGGTAAAAGTTACTTATGGAATTTCAAAATGATAGATCTGACCCCAGGAGAGTTGGCACCCTGGATCTCCTGGCTGCTTTGAACCTGGATAGCTAAAGAGAGGTAGAAAGAAGAATTTGGATAGTACCTTTGGCTTTTGTTCTTTCTTTCAATGGGAGAAGAATGGTTCCAAACAAAGCAACCTTTGGATAGGGAAAAGTAAATAGAACTAGTTTGTAGTTGTTCTCCAGGTGTCAGCGGATATGATCCCCAAGATCCTGAATGTGGGCTTTGAGCGGATGAAGAATGTTAAGGACCTACGTAGTTGTCTCCTGCAAGTGGGATGAGAAAAACTTAAGTCTGTTTACAGGACTGCAATAAAGGTTAAGAAAAAAAACAGAGAAGAAAAACAAAACAAAATTAAATTAAATTGGAAAACAAAGGAAACAATCTAGCATAATAGTTGCCACTGATTCTCCCTCCTGAAGGAATCAGACCACCACCATCCTGATCAGAGACCCCTCTGCACCGCCCCTCCCATCACAGCTGCACTTGGAGACTCATAACATTATCAGCCCTGCTATTGATGGTAGCTACTACTATCTGTACTCTCCCAAGCCTTGTCCCTGTGCTCTTTCCAGTCTTGTTCTTGACAGGGAGCCACAACTCCCTTTCATTGAAATGCTTTCTCCCCGTGACCCTACAAAAGAACCCCATAGCCTGTACAGAGCAGCTGGTCTGGTCTTCAGTGTTGAGTGGTCCTCTCAGGTTTTTTTCTGAAATAAACCTGTCCTGTTAAGCTTGTACTTTTGTTTCTTCCTCCTTTTTCCTAACACCTCCACTCTGAATGTTTTTGTGCTTTAGTGGACTCCTAGGTGTTTGACAAATAAACTTGCAATGGGATAAAACAGGTGAGGGTGATTTTTAAAAACGGACTTTTTAGGGGTAAGGATATAGCCCAATAGTAGAGTTATAGCCTAACATACCTGAGGCCCTAGGCTCCATCCCCACCACCACTGCAAAGGAAAAATTAAATAAAATGAAGAAGAACAGGCTTTGTATTTTGTGGCTATGCATATAGAAGTCTAATAAAAATAATATAAAATGTTACAGGCTCAATTTAATAAATGCTGAAGAGAAAGCTGCATGGACACAAAATTTAGTGGAATGCAACTTTATCCCTCTGCTGTTCATGAGTGTGTAGGAATTTAAACTCCTTGAGAATCACAAACAAAACAATTCTCTATATGTGATGATTTTTGCTATGACTTTTTTTACCCCCCACTAGAGCTTCTGAGAATAGAGAGATGTGATGAAAAATAATCTTCACATTTGGAATTTTAAAATGTACATTGCACATTGCTAATGAGCTCTTACAAAATTATCTACCAGCCCCCAGAGGCTGATGGTTCCCCACCCTGGTATGCAGCTGGTCTTAAAGGGTTTGACTTGAGCCACGAGACTGATAAGGTAAGGTGGGCATGGGGTAGCTGACTTTGATCCTTGGATTTGGAACACAGCTCTCTGGCTCTATAGTATCTGGGCTTTGCTGCCGCCAAAAAAAAGTCATTGGTTTTGTGGAAGCCTGAACACTCAGACCTTAATTTTCTGGATCTGACTTGAAACTGAAACGTTTTACTATCTGCCAGGGACTGTTTTGATCTCAGCAAATGCTGCGCTGCACTGAAAATATAGGTCAACAGACATGACTCCTATTCTTGTATCTTCACAGATTCAGGATCCTCCTCCATGACACCATAAACTACGATCACATCCTGGGTGGTGGTTGAGTGGTCTGGATCACTTGTAAATGCCCAAAAGAGAAGGGCTTATTCTCTGATGGGACCCCTGAAAGCTAGCTGCTCATACCCTATGTATTTGTAACACAGACTAGGTGCATCTGTGATTTATGATTATTAAAATATCTGCAAGCTGCTGAGGAAACAGCATCAGCATGGTGACCACTTCGTCCACTGCAGAAGGAACTGTGCTCTTGAGACAGAGAGAATAAGAAAGATCATTAAACCGAGAGAGGTTGTATGGCTGGTAAGAAGTGGAACCAGCATTTACATCTAAATCTGTATGACCCCAACACCTGTGCTCTTAACCACTATGCTGAGTTGCTACTTCTGACTCAATAGCAATAAAAACAACTAACTGTAAATAACAGTAGTCCACTCTTTTTGGCTTACCAAATTTGCAAAGTGATAATCCTGACAGCTGCCAGTCTTAGCCAGGGAACAGTGAAAGAGCAAGACTTCACCAGCTGGGAGCAGAGCAGCCCATTGCTAGAAGTGTTTCACAAGACAATCTGTCCTTATGATAACCTTGCTTAATCAACTAATTCTACACATGAGAAATGTCACACATGCATATGGATTTGCATACAGAGTTGTTGATCGAAATATTGTTTGTTTCAAAGAAAATCAGAAAAATAGCCTACATGTCAATCAATAATGGATTGGTTAAAATAAATTATGGCTCATTGAATGCAAGGATATATAGTCACTAAACCTAACAATTTTAGGAGTTGGCAATTTAGCTCAGTGGTAGGGTACAAGATCTAAGTTTGAGCCCTGGTACCCAGGAAAAAAAAGTAACAATTTTAACCAGCTCTGGGAACTTTTTAAAGAATCATCACACTCCTAGAAAACTGACTTGAAAAGTTATTATGTGGAGTTGCTTATTTTGCAGAACAGTGGGGTCCTATGGAGAACACATTCTGAGTGGGGTATTATGGTACACATCCGTAATCTCAGCACTCTGGGAGGCTGGGGCAAGAGGATCATGTGTTCGAGCCCAGACAGGGCAACTTAGATCATATCTTAAAAAGGAAAAAAAAATTCTTATGTACTTATTTCTAATTTTGTATTATTAATGCATATGGCTTAAAAATCAAAATGATGTGAGAACACACATTAAAAGGTTTTGTACTACTTCCCATCCATTTTATTTATTTAAATTCATGAGTTCCATCTTGCTTTCACCACTCTTGTGCAAATAACGTCATCTTAGTTTCTTTGAGTCTTTATAGTATTTATTTATATAAATAGAAATTAATACATGTATATATGTATGTATCATTTTCTTTCTTTCCTTCTTGTACAAAATGAAGAAAACAATTCATACCATTCTATCTTTGTTTTGTTTTTACTTGACAAATATCTGTAGAATATTTTTGTAGTAAATAGAGCCCTTCCCCATATTTGGGAACCTGTAGAGTATTCAATAAATTACTTTTTTTGCTTTCATCCTTCTACTGTAATAAACGATGTTGCAAGGATTAACCTTGAATGTACCTCATTTTCTATTTGTGCAACTGAAGCAGTAGGATAAATTCCTAGAAGTAGGGTGGTTGCTTAAAAATAAATATATTTGTAACTATGACAGGTATTGCCAAATAATCCTCCATGGGGTTCTAGCAGTTTATGATCCCATCAATGATTTATGACAATGCCTGTTACAAAACTTTTGGATACTTTTGCTATATTGGAAGGGGAAAAAACGGCACTGTGGGTTGTCTTATTATACATTTCTCCTATTATAAATATGGTCTGGTGTGTTTTCATATGTTTAAAAGCCATTTGTGGGGGATTTTCTGTATGTAAATTCTCTTCTTGTGCCCTTTGTATTAGTTCTCTAAAGAAACAGAATAATGTTTGTGTGTTTGTGTGAGTGTCTGTATATGTGTGGATGTGTGTTTGTTTGCGTGGGGGAGGTAATGAATTGGCTTCTGTGATGATTGTGGGGGCTGAGAAACCTGCCATTTTCAGAGTAGGTTGGGTGGCAGACACCAGGGAGGAGCTGATGTTGAGATTGAAGTTAGTGGACTTTCAGGAAGATGGCGGAGTGGAGAGAAGCACACTAAGAGCCTCTCTGAGATTTGTTCTCCAGACACTGGAATATAGCAATTCAGGGAAGAGAAGAAGGAGGGAAGCGTGTTCTCAGGACCCTGCAGGGATATGAAGCAAGAGTTGAAGTCCATGGGGAAAGCAAAAGAAGAGGAGACCAGCCCAAAAGAAGAAGGTGGCAGATGGACGGTGCTTTCTGCCAGAGCTCCAGCTCATGGCCCCAGCTCACAGCCTCAGTTTGTGGCCCCGGGTTACAGCCCTGGCTCACAGCCTGGGATCATGGCCTTGGGTCACAGCCTGGCTCATGGCACTGGCTTGCAGCCACAGCTCACAGCCCCAGGTCACAGCCTCGGCTCACAGCTTGGCTCATGGCACCAGCTCGCACAGGTTTGGGTCACAGCCCCAGTTTGCAGTCCCAACTCATGGCCCCAGTTCTTGCCACAAGTGATGCAGCTTGATCCTGCAGACACATGAGAACTACTGGTGATCTCAAAGCACTCCAAGGAAATACACACAAATGGAGCAGAGCAGTGGACACTGAAGACTGCAAGACTGCAGTGGCTGGTGAGTTACCTGAGTCATCTGATTTCAGATGGCCCCCAGGAGAGGGTGGTGATTGGCTGATCACCATTTTGGAAAGGGGCCGAGCTCAGAACTCAGAAAAGCTCCTAGCAGCTTTTGGTGCTGGGGCAAGGTAGGGCAAAGTGGGGAAGATTTCAAACTCAACTTGACAGGAGGGAAAGGAGTCAAGTTCAAACTGGCAGGGAAATGAGTCCAAGCCTGTGGGAGAGACACAGTGTGTTTCCAACTGAAGTAATTGGCTTTCAACCCCAGAGCCAGTGACCAGGCTGAACTTCAATGGAACGGGTGAAACCTTGCTATTGAACCCAGCTGGGAACACCTGCTGCTCTGTCATGAATCTACTGCTTGGATTAATCAACAAGGACCTGGGCCTGTATACTCTGTCTACCAGTGACTGGAGAGACATGCCTGGAAGTACTTTTTTTTTTTTTTAATTTTTTCCCTCTCTGCTCTTCCTTTTCCTGTTTTTCTTTTTTGTGTGTGTTTTTCTTGTTTTTATACTAAATTGATTTTCTAGTTTTTTGCTGTTATTTTTCTGTTTTATCCTTATTTTTAATTCTTTCTTCTCTCCTTCCCTCCTGTTTTCTTTACTCGTTCCACAAAGTTTGCATAATTTCCTCCTGGCTTCCAGCCTTGGTTCTTATCTCTTTCTCTTCATCTATTTCTCTATTCTTTCCTCCTAATCTCTTTTGAATTTTCTCCCCTGAGAGTAAAATCGCTGCACTGAGGGCATATTTACTGTATACAAGTTTCTGGTTTATTTTGGATGTTGTCATATAATCACAAATCTAATTCATATGATTAAAAGTGGCAGATCAATAGTCACCACAGTTTGTCACTTTCTAGATTGTTTTTGATGCTATTGATGTTGCTGATTGTACTACTTTAGCCAAGGTGACAGAAGTTTTCTACTCAGTTCTTCCTTGCGTGCCAAGACTGAGATTGGCAGAGGGTCACAAATAATATGATAGGTCACAGTCAAAGAACTAGGGGCTGGCCAAATAGCAACTTTTCAGCCCCAATAAATTAAAGAGTCAAGATCTTGCAACAGACTCAGAACATAAAAACAGGCTACACCTGTAAGACATCTCTGAGGAAGTATTCACTTCCAAAAGGTTCTCAAAACTAACAACAACAAAAAAAAAGCTACCTGCCACAGGCAATTCATATCATAAGCATCAACCCAGGAAATAAACTAAAGAGGAAAAAACAAAAAATGAGAAGACACACAAGTAAGATGCAACCCCATATCCCCAGCTCACCAAAAGCAAATCCAGGGGTAATGAAGTAGAACAATCTGAAAGTTTCCCACCCAGACTCTTGGAAGCAGTGATAGCAGAAGTAACAAAGCAGATGAATAATGCTCTGGAAAACATCAAAACAGAATTCATTTCCAGAATGAAAGATATGATTAGTGACTCTAGAGCAGATACAGTGAAAAAAAAAATAGAAGAGTTTAGGAAAATGATGGAAACCATAAATGCCCAACACAGGAAAGAAATGGAATCCATGAAACAGATTCAAACAGATGTCCAAGAGATTAAAAATTCTATTGAAAGTATTGGCAGTAGAATGAAACAATGTGAAGAGAGAAGCTCAGATATAGAAGACAAGATTATGATTAATGATTGAGAAAAGGAAGAGTTCTACAAAATCGTAAGGAGTGCTTGCTTTGGCAGCACGTATACTAAAATTGGAATGATACAGAGAAGATTAGAATGGCCCCTGCGCATGGATGATACAAAATGGTAAGGGAACATGAAAAATCAACACGAAAGCTGCTAGATGACACAAAGAAAAATAACATAAGATTGATCCAAGTCAATGAATAAGCAGGAGATAGTACAAATGACACAGAAAACCAGTTCACAGAAGTAATGGTGGAAAACTTCCCAAGTATGGAGAAAAAACTTGACATACAGATATGTGAGGCATACAGAACTCCAATTAGCCATGATCAACAAAAATTTACCCCAAGGCATATAATAGTCACTATTCTAGAAATTCAGCACTAGAACATATATTGAAAGCTGTTAGAGAAAAGAAACAAATAAACTCTAAAGGAAAGTCCATCAGAATCACAGCAGACTTCTCAACACAAACCTTCAAGTCAAGGAGAGCTTGAGGTGAAGGATTTCTAGCCCTAAAAGACAAGTTTCAGCCCAGATTGATGTACCCAGCAAAACTGTCTTTCAAAATTGATGGAGAAGTAAGCTACTTCCATGTCAAAGAACATCTGAAGAGATTCATGACCACCAAACCAGCACTCCAAAATATTCTGAAGGACACTCTAGAAAGAGGAAATGAACACTACAACTCTAAGAATCAAAACAGAATGAATCCATCAGGCAAGGCAAGTATTTAAACAGAAGGGAAAAATAGGGAGCCAACAACAGGTAAATAATATGACTAGAATAAGTCAGCATATGTCAGTTTTAACCATCAATGTAAATGGTCTCAACTCATGAATCAAAAGAAGCAGACTGGCAGAATGGGTCAAGAAGCCAGACCCTGCAATATACTGCATACAAGAAACACGTTTAACTCAAAAAGAAATTCACTGACTGAAAGTCAAAGGAGGCAAAACAATACTTCATGAGACAGGAACCTGGAAAAAAAAAACAGAGGTAGCCATTCTATTTGCAGACAGAGTGGATTTCAAGCCAAGACTCATTTAAAAAGACAAAGAAGGTCACTACATCCTTGTAAAGGGAACATTCCAAGAAGAAGAAAAAACAATTATAAATATATATACACCAAATACCAGCGCACCTAACTACAAACAGCAAATATTAATGGACATGAAAAGCCAAATGAGCACCAATATGATTGCAGTGGGGGAATACAATACCCCAATGTCCCAAAGAGACAGATCAACCAGACAAAAAGTCAAGAAGGAAATATCAGAAGTAAAGCAAACTTTTGAACAAATGGACTTAGGAGATGAATACAGAGTGTTCCACCCCTCAACATAAGAATACACATTCTTCTCAGCTGCACATGGGACTTTCTCCAAAATAGACCACATACTAGCTCATAGGATATGCTTAAGTAAATGCAAAGGAGTTGAAATTCTCCTATGCATACAGTCAGACCATAGTGCATTGAAACTGGAAATAAACAGCAAAAGGAACCACAAAAACATAAGTACACGGAAATTAAATAGCACCCTCCTGAACAATCAGTGGGTCACAGATGAAATTAAGGAAGAAATTAGTCCATTTCTACCATTGAACTATAATGCCAATACAACCTACAGAAATTTATGGGACACAATGAAAGGACATCTATGAGGGAAATTTATAGCATTGAACTCCATATGAGAAAAACAGAGCAAGCTCATATAAACAACCTAATGTTGAAACTCAAGCTTCTAGAAAAAGAAGTGCAAGTCAAACACCAACCTCGTACAAGGGAGAAAATTATAAAGTGAACAGCTGAAATTAACACAATAGAAACTAAGAAAACAATACAAAGAATCAATGAATCAAAGAGTTGGTTCTTTGAAAAATTAAATAAAATTGACAAACCCTTAGTCAACCTTATAAAGAAATGGAAAGAAAAGGCTCAAATTCATGCAATTAAGAATGCAAAGGGTGAAATCACTATAGATCCTGCAGAAATCAAGAAGATCATCAATAACCACTTTGAGAACCTGTATTCTAATAAGATTGAAAACACAGAAGAAAGAGACAGATTCCTAGATACATATGAATTAACAAAACTGGATCAAGAAGATATAAATACTCTAAATAACCCAATATCAGCCACTGAAATTGAAGAAGTAATTAAAAACCTGCCAGGAAAGCAAAGATCAGGCCCTGACAGATTCGCTGAGCTCTACAAGAAATTTGGAGATTTAATGAGACTAAATATCAAACTTTTTAATGAAAATGAAAGAGAAACAATACACCCAAATTCATTCCTGGAAGCAAGCACTACCCTGATCCTAAAGCCAGAGAAGCATGCAAAGAAAAAAGAGAACTACAGGCCCATCTCATTAATGAACATAGATGCAAAAATCCTAAATAAGATACTGGCAAACAGAATATAACAAATTATTAAGAAGATTATACACTATGACCAAGTAGGATTCATCCCAGGGATGCAGGGATGGTTCAACATATGCAAATCAATAAATCTGATACACCATATTAACAGAGCCATGGACAAAAACCATATGATCATCTCAATAGATGCAGAAAAGGCATTTGACAAGGTCTAACATCCATTCCTGATAAAAGCCCTACAGAAAATTAGAATAGATGGCCTTTATCTCAATCTGATAAAAGCCATCTACGACAAACCAACAGCCAACAACATACTAAATGGTCAAAAACTAAAAGCTTTCACTCTAAAATCTTGAACAAGACAAGGATGTCCACTCTCACCACTCTTATTCAATATACTGCTGGAAACATTACCCAGTGCAATTATACAGGAGAAACAAATAAAAGTAATAAGGATAAAAAAATAATTAAAATTATTATTATTTGCAGATGATGTGATACTCTATATAGAAGACCCCAAAAACTCCACCAAAAGGCTTCTAGATTTAATAACCAAATTCAGCAGCATAGCTGGATAGAAAGTCAACACTCAGAAATCAATAGCATTCCTGTACACAAACAACAGACTCACTGAGAGAGAAATTAGGGAAAAAACACCTTTCACAATAGCATTCACAAAAATGAAGTACCTAGGAATCAATCTAACAAAGGAAATAAAAGATCTATACAATGAAAACTGCAGTATTTTGAAAAAGGAAATTGAAGAAGATATCAGAAAATGGAAAGATATCCCTTGCTCTTGGGTAGGAGGAACCAATATAGTAAAAATGGCCATATTCCCAAAACTGTTATACAGATTTAATGCAATCCCAATTAAACTACCAATAGCATACCTCACAGAATTAGGGAAAACCATCCTAAAATTCATTTGGAACCTAAAGAAATCTAGAATAGCAAAAGTAATTCTGGGCAACAAAAGCAAAGCAGGGCTCATCACAATCCCTGACCTAAAACTATATTACAAAACTACTGTAATAAAAACAGCATGATACTGTCCCAGAAACAGACCCCAGGAGCAATGGAACAGATAGAAGATGAAGAACCATGTCCAAACACTCTCAGTCACCTTATCTTTGATAAAGGGTCCAAACAACCTCACTGGAAGAAAGATAACCTCTTTAATAAATAGTGCTGGAAAAACTGGCTCTCCACATATGGAAGGTTAAAACTAGACCCGTATCTTTCCACATGCACTAAGCTAAAATTAAAGTGGATCAACAATCTAAATATTAAAACAGACACACTAAATCTGTTGGACGATAGAATAGGTAGAACTCTTGAAGATATAGGTGTAGGCAAGGGCTTTATGAATTAATCCCCAATTGCCCAGGAAATATCACAAAGAATCAACAACTGGGATCTGATCTTATTAAAAAGCTTTTTCACAGCAAAATAAACTACCAACAGAGTGAAGAGATAACCCAGAGAGTGGGAAAACATTTTTTGCCAGCTATTCCTCTGACAAAGGACTAACATCTCAAATATATAAAGAACTCAAAAAAATCAGACGCCCCATATTTAAAGACCCAATCCAAATGTGGGCAACTGAAATGAATAGACACTTCTCAGATGAAGAAGTAGAAACAGCAAAGAGAGATATGAAATGTTCAACATCACTGGTCATTCAAGAGATGCAAATTAAAACAACCCTGAGATTCCACCTCACTCCAGAAAGAATGGCTATTATCCACAAATCATCCAGTAACAAATGCTGGAAGGGTTGTGCAGAAAAAGGAGCCCTTCTACACTGTTGGTGGGAATGTAGAGTGGTGCAACCACTATGGAAATCAGTGTGGAGATTCCTCAGGGAACGAGGACTAGAGATTCCATTTAACCCAGCTATTCCCCTTCTTGGTATCTTCCCAAAAGAATTAAAATCATTATACCACAGGGATATATGCACACTCATGTTTATAGTGGCACAGTTTATAATAGCTAAATCTTGGAAACAGCCCAAATGCCCATCAACAGTGGAATGGATAAGGAAAATGTGTTTTTTTCATACAATGGAGTACTACTCTGCCATAAAGAATGATAAGCTTGAGATATTTCTAGGTAAATTGATGCATCTTGAGATCATACTCCTAAGTTAAATAAACCAGACACACATGTTTAAATACTGCATTGTTTCTCTGGTGTGAGAAACTGAAAGTGTAAGTAACGACTAAAATGTATTATATTGGGAAAGGGAAGAAAATGTCCAAATGGGAAAGAGAACAAGGGAGGGGGAGGGGGAAAGGAACAGAGGGACAAGAGAAATGAGAAATGAAAGGAAAAAATGGAAACAAAGATTTTGTATATAAGGAGGGAGGAGGGAGTAAAGGGAGTGGAGGGGCATGGCAAAAAAAGAAGCAACAAAATACATCATATACAGGTGCAAATCCCCTATGATAACTATTATCACTATGTACATCTAAAATGTACCATTAAAATAAAATTTAAAAAAAAGAGAGAGATTGAACTTAGTCTGAAGGCAGAATCCCTCTTCCTGAGGGGACCACCATATTGTTTGTCCTTAACGCCCTTAGTTGGTTAATGAGTTCCTACTTCAATATACTGATTTAAGCCTTAAGCCTTAATCTCACCTATGAAATAATTAGAGTGAGACGTCTAGAATTTTTTTTCTTTTTCTGAGACAGGGTCTCACTGTATGTAGTCCAGGCTGACCTCAGACTTGCAGGCAATCCTCCCGTCTCAGCCTCCCAAGTGGTGGGATGACAGGTGTGCACCACCACACCCAGCTAAATTGTTGTCTGACCAAATACAATATCTGGGTGCCATAACCTAGCCAAGTTTATACACAAAATTAGCCATCAAACAATTTGTTCATTTTTAAAAATTTGCGTTGGGGATTTATCTCAGTGGTTAGAGTTGGGGATTTATCTCAGTGGTTAGAGTGCTTGCCTAGCAAGCGCAAGGCCCTGAGTTTGTTCCTCAGTATCGAAATAAATGAATTAATTAATTAAATTAAAGTTGAGCTGTTCGTCTTGTTTTATCAATTTCAAGATACTCTACACACACCAAATATAGCCACAATACTAGAATTGTAATTCTAAAATTTCTTTCAGTCTAATTTGATTTGTACATTTTCACCAGTTAATTGTGCCTTTTCTTTTTAGTGTATGTTTCTACATGTAGTTGTTCTTTATGGCTTGTGCATTTTGAATCATAATCAGAAAAGTCTTCTCTAAGGCAATAAAATAATTCAACTATGCTTTTATAATATTTTATAATTTAATGTATATACCAGCATAGATAATTACCTTAAAATATATACATATATACACATGTATCTATATATTATGTTACATACTATATTTAAGGATTTACATTGTACATGCATATGTATCTTATATATGTGTGTGCATGCATATATAGGTACAGATATGATATTCATCTATTTTCACTTCATCGTGGTATAAATTATGAGGGATGTATTGTAGATAATTTTATATCTCAACTTCACTGGGCCATAAGTTTCCCAGATACATATTAGATTAAGCATTATTCTGGGTGTGATTTTGCATGATTCAGTAATTTTGCATGATTTTAACAGTTGAATCAATAGTAGATTTCTTTCCCTGATTGGTGGCCTTCCTCCTATCTAGTAAAGATCTAAACAGAACAGAAACATAGAGTAAAAGGGAATCCTTCTGCCTTATTACCTTAAACTGGAATTTTGGTCTTTATTCTTGCCTTCAGATTCAAACTGAGATGTCATATCTTTTTAAATCTCAAGCCTGCCTGCTTTCAGATTGGAGCTATTGGCCGCTCCAGGTCTTCAGCTTGCCTATGCCAACTGAAGATCTTGGGAATCCTCAGCATTTCAGCATCAATGACTACATGAGCCAATTTCTTAAAATCATCCACCCCACCACACACACACACACTATAGGCTCTGTTTCCCTGGAAAACCTTGACTAATACAGTGTGAATTCAACTTCTTCCTTCCTTTCTTTCTTTCTTTCTTTCTTTCTTTCTTTCTTTCTTTCTTTCTTTCTTTCTTTCTTTCTTTCTTTCTTCTTTTATTTTCTGGTACTTTCTCAATCATTCCAAAATCATTTACTCAAAACCTCAACATTATTCCAACCAATTTAAGATGTTGTTTTTAACATTCACTAAATTTCCCTACATATATTAATTTTGGATTCTCTATTTTTGTACCATTTGGATGGTATGTACATTCTTGAATCTGTTTTATGGAGTTCAAATTATTAAAGCTTTAAAATATGCTTTTATATTCAAAAGGAAGAGTTCCCCATACTTTCTTTTTCAGTGTTTCTGTCTATTCTATTGGTTTAACTTTTCATATAAACTTTATAATCACTGCTCTAATTACTAGCAGAAAAAAATACTTGGTATTTTTATTGAGATTGTAACAGATTTATAAATCGGCTTAGTGAAAATTATGTTTCTATTTCTAGGAGATGCTTTTCACTTTTGTTTATGCCTGCTTTTGTTTCCTTTATACTTTGATTTCTGTCTGTTTATGTTGTTATCCACTGAGTGATCCATGGTTTTCCAGGTATACAAATAATTTAATGATGATGATAATTTTTGCCTTTGCTTCTGTTTTTTTATATTTCTCATTATCTTTACTAGTTAGATTTAGTAGCATTGAGTAATGACCTCAGTGCTATGTTCCATAGTGATTGTGTTAGTGAACACCCTGGGTGTATTCTTCAGTCAGAATTCCTTCAGTGTTTCCTCATTAACAGCAAAGCTTGCTTTTTCAACTGTGATCATATAAAATTGCAGTAAAAAAATAACTGTCAATTCCTATTTACTAACTATGCCCTCTCCCCTGCCATACAGAGCTGGAGACTGAGCCCAAGATCCCATGTGCTCTTGGCAAGCACCTACCGCTGAGCAGCATGCTATACATCCTATTGAGTTTTTGTGTTTGTTTGTTTGTTTGAGGTGCTGCAGATTTAACCAAGGCCTTGTGAAAATGATAATGTAATCTTTTCTCTGTTAAAACTAATTGATATGATAAATTATATCAACAGATTTTTAAATGTAAAGTCTTATTTGCCATGGTGGTGCATACCTGTAATCCTAGCTATTGAGGAGGCTAAGGCAGAAGGATGGCAAGCAAGAGGACAGACTGGGCAGCTTAGGAAAACATGGTCTCAAAAGTAAAAAAAAATAAATATATAGATAAAGAGTTGGAGATGTAGCTCAGTGGTAGAGCACCCCTGGGCTTGATGCACAGTATAGCAAAAGCAAGAAAAAACAAAAGAAAATAAACAAACAGAAAACAAAATCTTATTTGCATTCCTGGAATAGGCCAGACTTGATTGTAGTGTTCTTTTCATGTGTTGCTGGATTGTGTTTGCTAACATTTTGTTTAGGTTTTTTTACATGAATATTTGGTCTGTAGTTTTAGTGTCCAATCTTGGTTCTCTTTTGCAATCATTATTATACTAAATCCACACACACAAAAAATAGAAATTCAACAATGTTCATTATATTCTGGACCTCTTAAACAAAAGAAATGTAAACAGTATGTTCCGCAAACATGTACAAAAAAACAACATAGGAAGGTGATCAAGAGATGGGGGAGGAAGGAAAGGAAAAGAGGATGAAAAAGAATTAAGATGTGTGGAGTACATGCACCAACTTTCCACAGGAATATAAACAGTATGTCCTACACACATGTACTAATAAATTAAAAGACAAAGAAAAACAAGTATTTAACAAGTTTAAATAACTAATTGCTTTTAAAAGTTGATAGAAATTCTCTGTGAAACTGTCTAGGCCTGGTGCTTTTATTAGAGAGAAGGTCTTTAAAAATTACATTTTTCTTCCTTGAAAATTGAACTATTCTGATATTAGTTTTGGTACATTGTATTTTGAGGGAAATTTATCCATTCCATTCAAGCTTTCAGTTGTATTTGCTTGTATAGTCATACATACATTAAGGACAGATATTTCTGAGAAAGAGATGTTGGTGATTCTGTCGTTGTGCAAACATCATACAGGGTAATTACACAGATGGAGATCGTATAGGTCAATGCAGACTCTTGCTGTAATAAACAGGTGTGGTAAACACTATATTTCTGAGTCTACTGCTAACAAAAGTATTTTTAAGTAGTAGAAATACATTCTAAAATAACTACAAAAAGCAAAGTATTGCAAATAACTTAAACCAGTAATAATCATTTATCATTGTTATCAAGTATTGTGTACAGTACATAATAGTATCTGTGATGCTTTTATATGAACAGCAATGCAGTTGTTTATATGATCATCATCCCAAGCATGAGAGTAGCGTGCTGTGCCATATGATCTTAAAATGAGCAATGAGCTATGGTGTCTTAGATGATGTTTTCAATCCATTTTAACTTTACAGTACCACTTTTTTATGTTTGTTCCATCATTTACCCAGATGTTATTTGGAACATGACTGTACTTGTAAAGAAATTTATTCATAATTTTGCTAAATTTCCTCTCTGTCTCAAAAAAAAAAAAAATCAAAAGGAGAGGTTTATGTTGGCTCAGGTTGTAGAGGTTTCAGTCCATAATCAGCTGGCTCCAAGGCAGAGTGGCCTGGCAGAGGGACATGGCAGAGGGGTATGAGAGCTCATGGCATGGCAGGTAGGAAGCAGGAAGACATCAAGGGAGGAAGGAGGGAGAAAGACACTTTCAAATTGCATCTTGAGTGACCCACCTCCTCCTGCCAGGCTTCACCTCTCAAATCACATTTAGCTATAAACTCATCGGTAGATTAATCCACTGATGAGTATCATTCCCCCACAATCCAGTCACTTCTTAACAGCCGGAAATATGAGCACATGAGGCTTTGAGGGGACATTTAGATACAAACCGTAGCACAGAAGAACCAAGCTTTGCTTTTTTTAGGGACAAAAAAAAAAAAAAAAAAACTATAGTTCTATAGTTTTCTCTGTTTCACTATTTATTAATTACCTTTTCAGATATTATTCTTTCTTTATTTCGTTCATTTTTAAAATTTAATATTTAAGAATATCATTTTATTTTTCCTCATTGTTAAATAGTATTTAAAAACTATAAATTTTTTCAGTAGCTATATTAGTTATATTGCATAAATTCTTAAATGCTATGTAAGAGACAGGTGTATGTGTTTTACTTTATAGGTGCAAGGATCTTTTGTTTTCTGACTTTGTTTCTAAAGCACTTTTGTGGTGTCATAATTGATTATCTGTATAATTGATGTCCTTTAAGAATTTTTCCTCCTTATTTTCCTTCCTTCCTCTTTTTTTTTTCTTATTAAGTACTGGGGATAATACTAGGTGAGTGCTCTACTACTGGGCTACATCCCCAGCCCTTTCTAAACTTTTATTTTGGGCTGTAGTGAAGTTGCCTGGGCGGACCTCAAAATTGCTATCCTCTTGTCTCTGCCTCCTGAATAGCTGAGATTACAGATGTGCACCAACATGCCCAGCTATTTCATGGTATCTTTGTGAGCAAATATAGAGTCAGTGTTCTTGGAGCATCTGTGGTCAACTTTAAAAAAAGATATATTCTGTATCATTCAATTGCTGAGTTTAATACATGTATTTAACTAATTCTGTGGTTTGAGTGCCACATATCCTTAATTATTTTATGTCTGTTTGATTTATCCTGCCTTATTTTGATGGATGAAAATCTGTTATTAGTGTATTTCTGTAGTACTTGTTAACCTCCTTTTCTGTTATAATGTGCATGAATGTTTTTTAGATCTACCATCACAAAAACTACCTTTCAGTCCTGTTTATTCCTGTAACTCTTGCTTGGCTTTTTATGGGACTTCTACATGGTTCAGAAGCATTTTATTTTCTTTTTCCTTTTTTTTTTTTTTACAATTTGCATATACTTTGGGCTTTGCAATTTTCTTCTCTTAGCTTCACCAAAAATGTAGCTTACAAATTTTTCTCTGTTCTCGTTGTTTTTTCATATTCAAGGAGGTAAGTGAGGAAGCATAAATCTTGCATCTGATCATTACCACTTAACAAATTTTCTTTTTTCCACTGTGGTGCTTAGAATGGAATCCAGGGCCTCACGTGTACTATGTAAGTTTTCTGCCACGAAGCTCTAGGCCAAACCCAACCACTTAACAGAGTAAAAAACTAAAGCTTGGAGAGATTAACAATTTGCCCAACTCTGCATACATTGTACGTACCTCTGTGGATGAGGGTCTTGCCAAGTGTCTGGGCAATATACAGAATCCTCCCAAAAATACATACACACTTCAGGAAAAGAAAAACATATAAATATTTTAATAACAAATTTATTGAGACATCATGAGATGAATACAAGCTACCTTTGGCCTCTACAATTACAAGAGGTGCTCGAAGTGGTGGCCATCAGCTTCCAGATATTTATTAGTACAGTAAACCACTGCTTGGGTAAACTTGGTCACTGAGATTGCTGCACATACATTTTCAATTTCTTCTCCAAGTGCTGGCAGAGTAGTGGGTTTTCTGTGATTTATGACATCCTCTAGGGTCCCCTCATACAAGGGTAACACCATCTGTTGAAAAAAACATCATATTATTTTTCTTTTCCTGAAGTGCCTATACACTTTCTGGCCAATTCTGTATTTCTTTTTGCTTATAGCTTTCATGCAGAACACTATTACCACCACCTAAGTTTTAATGCTGACTTGAAATATACGTCTTTGCTTTGGATTAAAGATTTTGTCCTCTTTAATTTATATGTTCTTTGTCAGACATGAGGTCCACTTCAGGCACTTCATACTTAATATTTACCACTGGGTTTCAATATTGTCTGACTTGAGCTTGCAAGTACATTTATAGCTACATTGTGAATTTCTGATATTTTCCCATGTCATTTTCTTGAATAAATTGCACTTTTCAATTTCCTTAATATGGCTGATTACTGAGCTAGTTTTCTTTCTCGATGGTGCTGAGATGGTAGTGAGGAAATAAGGAATACTCACAGAAATTAAAGTCAGCTTGTAATACAGATATCTATATATCCATATTTACTGTAACACCATTCATAATAGCCAATCAATTTAGGCATCCCTAGATGGATGAATGGATAAAGAAAATGTTGTATATGTATACTATGGAGTACCGTTCAAATATAAAGAATAACCCTGTCATTTGCTGGAAAAGTGATGGGACTGGAGCTCACCATGTTAAGTGAAATAATCCAGACTCAGAAGGAAAAATACTGCAAGCTTTCTTTAATATGTGAAATCTGGAGAGAGGTGGGAGAACGTGAAAGTAGGAGGGAGATTTCTACAGAGAGATGAAAGGGATTAGGGGAGGGGAAGGAGAGGGCAAAGGAGGGCAAAGGGAAGGTGGATATAATCAAAGTATGCTGTACGCATGTATGAAAATGTCACAATGAAATCCATTATTCTGTATAATTAATACACAGGAAAAATGATAAGAGTGTGTCAGTGTGGTTGGGATTTATGAAAAACAATATAGAAAAATCTTACGGGAAGCCTAAGATTAGATCTTCTCTGAAAATTTCTCCCACAGTCAGAAAATGAATTGAGTTGTATTTTGAAATATTCAAATATGATGTCAGTAATGAAGTTAATTATCTTTTCACTAGAAGTACCTTGAGAATGCTCCCTTAATTGCAGTTAGTGTGTCATGGTTTCACAATACAATTTAAAAGTGATAACAATGTTTACAAGGCCATACTCCCATTTTTTGACACAAATGCTTATCTAACTTAATTCTGTTGCTTGCGATTTTCTCCAGAAAATTGCATGTGTCTCATCAGAGATTAAATCTGAGAGAGTGAAATACCAGGATGTGGATATAAAGTTAACGAATATCACAGAATTGTACTAGAAATGGTGACAGTAAACTCTGAGTATCAAAGAAGATAAAAATGATTAGTGTTACTCATGAAAAATATAACTTGCTTTTTTTTTTTTTTTGGTCTTTCATGTTTGTTGTGGAAAGTTTCTTTCATCTAGATTCAATTTCAGAGCTAATAACATTGATTTCAGTGTTTCTTTCCTATGCATTTTCAGTCTTTTGTTTAGTCTCAATAACTTTTAAGAGGTTGGGCATTTAGCTCAGCAGTAGAGTGCTTGCCACATAGGCGCAAGGCCCTGAGTTTGATCCTCTTCGACACCTATCCAAATAACCTTTTAGGTTTACTCACTGGAAGACAGTTCCCTAGTTTCATATATCTCAATTCTAGAAAATTTATACAGTAAATTATATTTGCCACTTTCAATTTTAAGCCTATGCGCCACCTAGGTTAAAAAAAAAAAAAAAGGAATTCCATATGTGGAAGTACCAAAACTGAATCTTTGGTGGCAACTTTTGATCATCTTTACTGTCAAGGCAGGAATTTTACAAAGTATGTTCTTCACATTTTAGGAGGTATGTGTAGTTTTAAATCTCAACTCTGCCACTTGCCGGCTCTGGTCTTGGACAAGTACCTAAAATTTTCTTATCAGCAAACTTATGACTGGTGATAGCTTATTTCATCTAGGGTTATTATGATGATTAAGTGAGCATTTGGAAAACAGTGGCAATTAAGTGTATAACTCCCTTCTTATTTTGATTCTCCTTTAATTTATTCTCTTGTCTATTATCATTTCTCCAATACCAACTCTATTACTGCACATAACACTCATTATAATATGCTAATCCCACTTTGTTACCATCCTCTCCATTCTGTTCTTGTCCCTTCACATCAATTATATCTTATTTCTTTACAATAAATTATATCTCTTTTATCCTATTCCAATATCAGTGCTGGAGACTGAAAGCTAGATAGACAAACTCACAATGAGATGTTAATGATGAATAACTTGATATATATATCATTCGGGTATGATTTACGTTTTAGCACATGCCTTTAAAAATACCAAAGGAAAGACTTTATAAGTCTTTATGAGAGTATATAAGTATATAAGAGTATGTAAGTCTTTAGAAGCATATATATGAGTCTTTATAAGAAGTACAGCTGGCTAGTAAGAAAAGTCTTTTGAAGTTAACATTTTTAAACCTACTATAATAGGATATAATTTACTTCTAGTAAAATCCACTGATTTTAAGTATATATTGCAATGACTATTAGAAAATATATAGTCATGTACCCATAACTTTAATCAAGATATAGAACTTTCTGTCACCACAAAATGTTTCTTCAGTCTCTTTTTTTCCTTCAATCAACCCCTCTTCCCACACCTGGGCCCCAAAAATCAAAGGTCTGCTTTCTGTCACTACAGATTTGCCTTTTCTAGAATTTCACACAATTGACATCATAGAGCATGCCATCATTATGCTTGATTTACTTCAATTAGCATGATGTGTTTAAGATTCTATGTTGCAGCATATATCAGCAGAATGCCTTTTTATTGTGGAACAGTATCAAATTAAAGAGATACACCACAATTTCTTAATTCTATCCATTCAGTAGGCATTTGATTTGCTTCCAATTTGGGCCTACTAAATAAATTCTTCTATGAACATTCATAATAAGTCTTTCGAATACAAATTTTAAATTTTTCTTGGCCACATTGCTAGGAGTGTGACCATTGTTTTGTACATAGAGCTTACATTTAACGTTCTAAGAAATTGCAAAATGTTTTTCTAAAGTAACACTATCATTTTGTATTGCCACCACCAAGCTATGAATATTTTAGCTGCTCTGTATCTTCATCAGCACATTCTGTGATCATTTTTAAAATTTTAGTCATTCTTTTAGTTATATAGCATGTGTCATTGTGATCTTCATTTCATTTCTTTCTTGACAAATTATAGTGTGATGGTTGTTTGATTGTGTCAACTTGTAAGAGAAGTTTAACTAAATTGGCTTAGCAATTCTACACCCTAGGGTGTAGAAGATCCACTCTAGGGTGGCCCATTCTCTAGGTGGTATAAAAGGGAAATGGAGAGGAATATACCCTGCCCGGTTTCTTTGGATAGGCTTCGGTTACTTTGGAGGAGCTGCAGACCTTCACTTGGATCTTT
Source organism: Hystrix cristata (assembly GCA_004026905.1). NCBI lineage: Eukaryota > Metazoa > Chordata > Mammalia > Rodentia > Hystricidae > Hystrix > Hystrix cristata. The sequence goes on from PVJO010003055.1 coordinate 72,090, forward strand.
GGAACTCTAAACCTTCACCTGGGTACTTCGGACCTCTAGACCTTCGCCTGGGTCCTTCAGACCTCCAGACCTTTGGCTGGGCCCTCTGGATCTCTAGTGAGCAGATGGACCCTCTGCACGCCTCCACGTCTGACTTGTAGGAAGCCCAAGGAAGCCAATTCGTAAGCTCTCACGTACTCATATATCTACCATTGTGTCTGTTTCTCTAGTGAATACTGACAAATAGAGATAGTGAACATATTTTCATGAGTTTATTTTCCATTTGGATTTCTTTGGTGAAGTGCTGATCAAATCATTGAGGTACAGATATTTCACATGTTTCCTAAGTGCACACATAGTCTGTCCTGAATACCACATGTATTAGAAGAATTTTTCATCTCTTCCTCAATATCCAGTTTACTGTGGCTTTTCTGGAGAAACAATGAAAAATAATCCAATTCATAAAATTGGCAAAACTAAACATTAAAAATTATATCAGGTCTCAGGGAAGTGATATCAAACACACCAGGAAATTATATAGACGAAAAAACTCTAGATCCTTATCTTAATCTTAAATTGCATTGATATTAAGTTCTACTAGTGGCAACCATTCCAAGTAAATGTTCTAGGGGGGAATGTCCGTGTGGAAACAAATGTATTAGATAGCAATCCTTGTGATATATACTTGAGGGGTAGCAGAAGTATTCAATGCCATGTATCTTACCTGGTCTCCTCAAATTCAGTATATGAGAGATTAATTTGTTGTTCTTGTACCAAGTCCCTAATCAATGGAAACACTTTGTGGAAGGAGGGATACACACTACTAGTGGATAGGTTTCCATTCAAAAGTTCATTCAACATTTACTATTAATAAGCACTGTGAAATGCGCTGCAAATGCAGACGATCAGATCCCTGGCTTCCTATGTATTTCCTTACACATCACTTACTACAGGTAAGTTCTAAGGAAGGGAAGTAGTGAAGGGTTATTAACTGTAATGATATGTGGAAAAGAAAGCTTTAATAGTACATTTCCAAATGTGTCAAAGGTAAGCCTTAAGTCATTCATCCATTCAACATATATTTACAAGCATCTCCTACTTGTAAAATAATATGAAGGGAAGCTCATTTAAGATTTAGTTTGCAGCATGTGCCACAAACACAGACACAGTGGCAGGTACTTATAATCCCAGCACTCAAGACGCCTAAGAGGATCACACAATAAGGTCACCTTGGGCAACTTAGAAAGACCCTGTGTCAAAATAATAAAATAAAATAATATAAAATAAAAACGTTGGTTTGTGACGACAACACATAGTAATTAGGTAAACTAGGTAACGTATGATATAGTCTGTGCACTGAAGATTAGGTGTAGAATGTTCAGGACTACATACTGTATTCACTATTCCTTCCAAATACATTTTCTGTAGCATATCTGCCACTGCTTATCTCTAGAAATGTCTCTTACTGCTGCATTTTCCTTAAATTGCTTTACAAGAAGAACTTGTAAACTTGGGTTATAACTTAGAGGAAAGAGAGTGACCGACATGCAAGAAATAACATGGCTCACCAAGGTTCAGAATGTACAGATCCCCTGTGCCTTTAATTGCTTCCTCTGAATACATTAATGTGAAGTTTACTGTGTTGCTTGAAATGACGAAGGACATCTTTTCTTTAAATTTTTCCACTAACTTTTAAGTAGATCATTTATTTTATATGGCGGATGCTTTGTGCTTTCTTGTAAGAGATAATATCAGTAGCTGGAAGAGCAGCGGAATGCTGGACATGAGATCTGGATACTAGTCCCAGCACTTTGAATCAGCATTCATGTGATCTTTGGCGAGACCATGTTCTTTTCTAGTTTCAGGTTCTAGATCCTTAAAATGAAAGACACTAGACTAAATAGCCTCTTCTCACACTGAACACCTATGACATAGTCACATTTTAAAATGGTGCACTTTAATGATCTCCACTTAAAATTAATACATCATCAAAACTCAATTTACACAAACCATTATTTTGGGTCTTGAGGAAGATATCACTAAATCTAAGATAGTTGTCCAGAGAAAATGATGGTCTATTTGCTGTCAAAGAGATAAACATGTAAAAAACCAGGAAAACAAAAGATGGTATTAGGTTTACCCAATTTCCTAAGAGCTACTGTGGTCAGTATATGTGTGCACTACCTTAAGTCCCATGCCCCACCTGGATCTGTCTTCTTTCCCTAATAATCGCAGTTTTAAAATCTTGGATTCATTTCACTTGTCTCTTTCCCGCAAAAACCTGAGAGTCTTATGACTGGGAGAACCCAGATAGAAGGCTAAGGACAAAATCTCTCATCACTCAAGACCATCAATTATTTCATTAGATTTCACTGAGGAAGTAGCAGAAACAAGTTATCAGATGCTCATGCTTGAACAGGATTCCCATCTGCTTGTATCCAAGCATCCGATTCTGCCTCTAATTTAGGAATAATTCTATTAATCACTGTGGTATTGCCAGCCTTCATCCACCAAAATAACTTTAAGATTTCTGAGAAACCAGACCTACTGCTCATCCATTCTCTTTCCGATGATATTCAAACAATTGCTAAGTAGGAAATAATAGAACAAACACATGAAAGGAAACTCTTAGTTGGGATTTCTCAATTCTCAGAAAGATAAAGGTAATAGTGACTTTATTCCTTTTTATTGCTCCTGTTTTTTCTATTTAAGTATTAATTCCAAGGGCATTTATTATCAACTGCTTTGCTCTAGGAAATGAACTAGACCATAGTGACACAGAGATTAACAATACACAAATACACAGTCTTTGTTCCCCAAAACTCATAGTCCATTAAGAGGAAAGTCCCATACATAGATCACTATACTATACTGTGGTAATTACTGTGAGGCATAGATCCTAACTATGATGGGAGTACAAAGGGTTACCCTGGTATTCAACTGATTTTTTAAATTATTTCAATCATCTATTTCCATTCATATTTCTTTTGCACAGCATCTAGCTTCTCCTAGTCACTGGAGCAAAAGGCTATGTATTTTTAAAGGAACACAAAGTAATTGCATATCTACAGGAGGCAGCAATGAATGATAAAGTGAATTTTATATGTCAGATTTACCATCCACTAACACTGTATATTGTTTTCTGAATGTACTTTCCTTTCCGTTTTAACTGCCTAAGTAAGTTAAGGAACGCACTTCTATTTCTATTTTCCAATACCCTGCTTCCCAAGCAATCATACTTCTACTTATAATAGAATATCAATCTCCATCTTGGAAATAGAACCTGAAAATCAGTCAAAAAATTAAAGTAGTTTGTCTTCATTGATAAAAATGCTTTAAAAATTATTTCTTTAAATTCTGTGTGTTTTGGAAAGAGCAACATGGGAAACTTTTCTGGCAAGAGTAGACAATAAAGTTGTCTTCTAGCTGTGTTTTTCTATTTGTTTCATTTAATTCATCTAATATTTTTGAGCATGGACTATATGAAAAATTCTATGCTAAATACTCTGACAGAACAGTTTCACAGAGGATGTTCTTAAGGAGCTTACACAAAATTGTAAAAGCAGAAACACAGAATTGGAAGATGAGAAATCGGATCTGGTCTAAGGACCAGATTTTCCAGAGTAGCACAACTAATATTTAGTGAGCACTTTGTAAGTGTCAGACAGTGTTCACAATTCTCTATCTTAATAAACTGAATCTTCCCAACAGCCCTATAAATTAAGATTATTATCTTTGTGTGGCACACATAAGTGACTTACCTGAGATCACACATGTGGTAAGTGACAAAGACAAGATTTCAATCCATGGAGGATGGTTTTATATCCAACACCTCTTAATAAATTGCATTACAGTCTAAAATGAGGGGAAAAAATTAGGCCAGCATGGTGGTGCACGACTGTAATCCCAGGTTTTTGGGAGGCTGAGGCAAGAGGATGGCAAGGTTTGAACCTAGCCTGGGCATTTTAATGAAACCCTGTCTCAAAATAAAAAAATAAAAAGAGCTTGAGTTGGGAATTTAGCTCAGTGGTAAAGCGCTTACCTAGCAAGCACAAGGCCCTAAGTTTGATCCCCAGCACCAAAAATATTAAAATAAAATTTAAAAGGACTGTAAAAAAAAAAAAGAGCTTGAGTTGGAGCTCAGTGCAAAGGCCCTGGGCTCAGTCCCCCAATACTCCCTCCCCATACGCAAAGGTCCAAATGGAGAAAACTTACCTAAGATCACAAACTGTTTGGTGTCTGAGGTAAGATTAGAACCCAAATCTCCCAATAATCCATCAAGTGTTGTGACCATCACTCCACGCTAAATACTGTATATAATTCCTGTTCATGCAAAGTGGAAAAAGAATGAAATTAATTTTATGTTTGCGTTTATTTGTTGGAGAAACCAAACATACATAAAAATAGAATTAATGGACAACATAGTGAATATACTCAGTTGTGAAGTAGTAGTCTGCTTTTTAAATTTATTTTGTCTTATTTTGCCATCAATATAACACATTGGTAACTTTTTACAGACAAATATAGCTGCTTAAAGTAGCAGTATAACTGACTTGGACATGCTGTCCATGACATGATTTTGACAGCAAAGTCAGCAGTGCACAGAAAATGCATGTTACAGAAGATCCACCAATCAACTCAGGTTTGATTGAGATGTAAAAGGTTGCACTAACTCTCTGCTTACAGATTGAGATTCAAGCTCATGCAGTAAGATGAAAAATGGAAAGGGATCTTAAGGGAAATGCCTTTTGAAATTCATTTGAGCGAAATAAAAAAAATGTCAAAGAACTTCACATCACTTGGGATCTAGATTAGTCTTCAGACAATGAAGTATGAGAAACCTGTTCTGCTTCAATGGTCCAACACAAGATATTTCCAGATGCTGCCCTTACAGATAGCTGTTGGTGCAGTATGAAAGCTAACTCATTTCAATATATCAAGGATTGGTAAAGACACATTCCATAAATATTTACAAAACACTGTTAACCAAATATGTGAAGATCATGTATTTTTCAAAATCACAACACCAAATAAAAAGTTAATGTGACTAGCACTTTTGGTGATAAACTACAAGATACTAATATATGCACTTTCTCTGTGTTATGTCCATTCCTTTCAGCAAGGGCAAGACACAAAAGCATTTTGAGAAAGAAGCAATTTGGACAAACCAGGAATTAGAATATATAATTTTAGGACAGTCTGTTTAAAGGAAAGGGTTATCAGCAGGTTCCCCAGGTTATGTTTCAGGAGGATAAGATCATATAAAGGAAAGCTGAGAAAATTTTCTCTTAAAATTTAGGAATACTGTATATTTTTCTCATTTTAGAGGGATGGAGTAAGGATGGAATGAAAACAAATTTGAATAGTTGATAAATTGAGATGCCTTCAATCTATTTCCAAATATGCACTTAACTACCACAGTGGACTAAATCTTGTCAGATACTAAAAGATGAAAGTAGAGCATAACACTGTGGGAAACATGAGCGCTTTGTGAATAGTGCAATTACAGAGCAGTGCTGTCAAATAGATGGATTGCTGCTTTGCACTTGATGGGAAGGAGGTATTTGCATACTTACTGTTGAAATGTGGTTGCAGATGCTCAAGGAATTTTTACTGATTAGGAGGTAAAGCCCTTCCATTTGGCATTTCTATTTCCCCTAGGAGGTGCTACTCCGATTTCTAATGTGTATATTTCAATGCTAGCCTGATTGTGGATTTAGTAGAGAGCATATTTGTCGAATGACTTCAAGATGTCTTTCATCATTTCATCATATTAAGTAGCAGAAGAAAGAAATAGAAACAAGGAATCAGCACCTATCCTCTTTCATTCTTATATAACAGTTTGCCTTATACAAGATGCTTGAAATTTGACACCCTTATTGTACATTCAGTGTTGAGACTCCCCAAGCTTCTCCGTTGCACTCTCTGCTTCCTGTTGTGTGCTAGTCTTTCAGCAGAGGCACATGTGGACCACTGTTTCTTACAACTGACAATTTCTTGAGTCAGAAGGTGTACAGTGCTCAATTCCATTTGCTCAAGCTTATGCCTAGTGACTCAATAGTAAATATGGAGCAGTTACAGCCAATATTGATGTCCTGCTTTGTCTGCCACAGCAGACTCCAGATTATGTTGTGCCATCAGCCCTAAAGAACAGCAGATGGACAAGGAGAAAGTCTTGGGAAACCACATATAAAGTGTAAGTCAAGCTAGAAAGGGAATCTGGAAAGAAGCACTCAGAGATAAAAGAAAGACCAAGAGAGTACAGGAGAAATAGAAGTCAGCAAGATAACATTGATCAGCACAATTCACAGCAGACATCTAGGTATGATTGTTCTTTGAAATCTCTAGTTATTCTGTATACTTCATGTAAGTTTTGTGTTCTACTGCAGAGTTAATCCATTTTGACATAATACTTGTCTTGAATCTCTGTGCAAAATTGGTGAATGTGGAAGACGCACCATACCTATTCAGGTTTTTACATACCCTCTGACACACCAGTACGATGAGAACATGAAAGGGGCCATTAAATGTGGTAGTTTTTAATTAAATCACAATGATATTTCAAAGAATGGTGTTAGTAGCACAGAGGCGCAGACCTAGAATGTAGAAACAGAAGCAAAAAAAAAAAAAAAAAGTGAAAGAATCCAGGACAGGCTCATTATCTAAAGAACTTTGCTGGTAAGTTGGGGAAGACAATGAAGGCAGTGTTCAAGTGAAATCAAAGAGCGATATCCCTGGGGGAGGAGAGATTTAAGGATTGCCAATCAAGGATCCATAGTCATTTTACAATTTCTTGTTTACAAAACTCTTCTCAGAATGTTCCAATATATTTCTTGGTTTATCTCAAAATCCTGAGACAATAATAAAATTTTTTCATTAGTTATTTCTCATAGATAAATGCTAAACTCAATTATCATTAGTCCATACACTTTATTTGAATGAGTTTAAAAATTTTGAGAACGATAACCTTATCTGAGATCATGTACCTTGAAAGCAAATGAGATACTTTTAAGTGTCTTTTGTTTGTTTGTTTGTTTGTTTGTTTGTTTGTTTGTTTGTTTGAGACAGGGTCTCACTAGGTAGTTCAGGCTGGCCTTGCTTGAACTCACTATGAAGCCCAGGCTGGCCTCGAACTCACTGCAGTGCTCCTGCCTCAGCCTCCCAAGTGCTGGGATTGCAGGCGTGCACCACCACACCTGGTGGATATTTTTAAGTGTTTTTTATTCGAAAAGACCTATGTTATATATTTTATGCATTATTGGATTAAATATTCAAAATAAACTACACCATAGATATTTCTGTACTCATTTTATACAGTAAAACCTGAATGCTTAGAGACATGAGCCAGTAGTGCCTCCAAATCCTGACACTGGCTTAAGTGGAAAATGTGACATTTGACATCAGTATGATATTACTCCAAAACTGACATTTTTCCCGTGACTTCAAGAAAGGGTGATGTAGATTACTCAAGATTCTCTAGAATTTATAATGAAAAATGTTTAGATAGTTCCTAACATATCACTCTTAATGAAAACACTGTAACTAATAAAGGCTAATTTTGCAGCATTATGTCTAATCCCACCCACATGTCCTAAGGATATGAAAAAATCTCTCGAGAAAGTATCTAATGTGTTTTGAATAAGTACAATATTCAGGGTATTCAGATCATAAAAGGAACAACCTCAGCAAAATATATTTATATCATTCCTCATAATTTACTTTCTCAAATTATTTGGCTGGTGGTACCAGAATTTTTCATGACTTTCTTATGCAAAATATATTGGAAATATATTTCCTTTCTTTGTTTCCTATATCAAGCTAATTAAAACTTTTGTTTCCTTCTGGGCAAGACCATTTAATATTTTCTTTACTGCTCATTCCCACAACTAATGCTCATGTTCAGATCCAAAATGATACTTGAATTATTCCGACAGCTTTTTAACAATTGTTGTCTTAGAATTTTGTGAAGATTCTGATGTTATGGTCCATATTATAATTTAGCACACTTTTACATACTTTTCTACTAGTCTGTGAATTAATGAAGAACAGTAATCATGTTATTCTTTTTCTATTCCTTATAACTCTCAGTATATCACCCACAAGTTAGTAACCAGTCAATAAAAAATTGAATGAATGCTCATACTTAAGTTTTTGCCACAATGACATATGAGGCAATTATTTTCAAATAAGGTTTGCCAAAAGTTATCACCTTTCTTCTAAGATATCATCAGACTCCTTTTGAAACTTAATTCTAGTAATATTTCTTGAAATGATTGACACTCAACTTCTGTTTGATCATCAGTTGACATGAGGCAGAAACATTACTTTAAAAAGCTATAGTTCATATTAATGCCATGTAACCTGAGTTAGCATCATTTCCCATTTCCAGTGAGTACTATTTTGATGTCTGAGAGTCTTGCAGGTAATATTCTGCTTGAAAGTCAGTCTTTGCCATAACACTGAGACCACAAATTAGATCTGAAGTGTCAGGTACAAGGAAAATACATGAAGCCATGCACTCCTATACCCATATTGGTATTTTAAAAATTATGATAATGTCAATATTAGCAAAATGATGGTTAAATGTTGTGAAGGAAAATAGTATGTAATTTGACAACATGGGGTTCTCGCACAGTTGGAGGGTAGGATATTCTCAAGAGATTGCCTAGAGGAAGTAATATTTAAATTATATCTGCAAAGTGAAAAGTAAGTATAAGGAGAGTGGTAAGCAAAGGAATGTGGTCCAGCTGAAATAGTTGAATTTATTAATTAGGACTAAAAATTAGTAAATCCACCTGCAAAACAAACTTCTTTAAGGACACTGAAAGCACATTTGCAACAATATAGTTGATGACAAAGAATCTTTATATGTGCTGCTTATTTATGCTAACGTATATTCAGAAAGGGATGATTTTCCACTTATTGGATACTAGACAGTCTTTCCTCATGTGCGTGATTGGAATTTTAAATTTCTGTCTTTCTTTTTTATGGTACTGGGTAGTAAACCCAGGACCTTGTTCAGGCTAGACAAGTATTCTACCTCAGAGGTACATCTCTAGTCCTTAAACTTCTATCTTTTTAAACTAAAAAGAAGTTACCACAAGGCAACATTATAAATTGTAATGAATTGTTTAGAAGGAATCTGGTTTCATAGTTTTCTATGAAAGTACATAATCGTTATGTGTTGTGAATGGCGTCATTTTTTTATTAATCACACAGCCTCGTCTAAGCTTCAGAATACAGTTCTTTGGTGAAATTAAAATACTGACAGATCCGTTTAGCAAAACTTTCATTTTTCTGTTAATACCAACTTGAAAACTGGATCGCCAAAGACAAAAATGAAAGGAAGAGTTTACCTTACATATCCACATGCCATAAGTAGTAATGGTGACAAGTAGTAATGGTGACAAATCAAACATACACATATTTCTTCAATTATAAACTTTACATAGAGTTGCCTCAAATAGCTATTTCTTCTGTTGCTATAGATATTTCTTCATATGATTTTTAGTGTAAGTGGAGTCATTTAGTGCGAGATGACTTAAAGGAACTCATCCTACGTAAATCACCTTAAAGGCATTAGTGTGACCAAATTAAGTTTAAATATCCCCAAGGTATTGTCATCATTGTTCTAGACGTATCACTTTATTAATAGAATATTCGAGTGCTTTCACGGTACCATTCCTTAGTAGGACTGGGCACGGTCGGAGAAATGTGGGTGGGAGAAGGGTGGTTGCATACGATTGGTGCACACTGTATGATTATATGAAAATAGCACAGTATATTCCTTTATTATGTACAAATAATATGAGCTAATAAAAATCAGACATAAAAATAAATAAAGATTAAAAAATTATTTCTTTGATTTTTTTTCTTTTATCTGAAATTTTACCTTCTACTATAAGAAGAAGGGTCACACTGTCCAACTTGCTGAAGAGTTTAGGTGCAGGGGGTATAGGAGATTTTAGGGTCTACTTGTTCCCGGTGTTCAGCATTTCAGTTTAGAATTTTCTTTTTAACCACTTTCACATTTCTGTGGTGTGCTGAGCATGATTTATTAATATAGTTTTGCTTCAATAGTTTTGACAATAATAATCACTGAGAACCGATTAACTTTTCTTTGTTTGAAAACTTGTCCCTTTAGAAAAACAGTCTTTTATTTTTTATTGTTAACACCCAAACCAGGTATTGTCTTGAAATATTTATTTTAGCCATTAGAAAATGAATTTTCTTTTGTATTGAAATTCTTCTGTGATGGTTAGTTTCATGTGTCCACTTGAATAGGCTACTGTACCAGTTATTCAAACCCTAATGTAGTTGTTTCTGGGCTTGTACTCGAAGATATGGATACCCTTTAAAATAGATTCTAACTAAGGGAGATTATCCTCAATAATAGAATTGACTTCATCCAATCAGGTGAAAGGTTGTCAGAGAAAAACCGAGGTTCTCTGCAGAAGAAATTCTACAGGATTGTAGTGTCAGCTCATATTGGAGGGTTTCCACCCTGCTCGTGTTTCAGTCTGCCAGCCTGCCCTAAAGATTCCTGACTTTCTGGACTCCACAACTGTGTAAACCTTTTCTTTTATGTTTGTAAATAATCTATGTGTTCTGTTTCTCTGGAGAAGCCTGATTAATACAAAATTATCATAGCAAGAGAATATGAGTGCCTATCTGAAATTAGTTTTTTTGGATGTCATCAATGATGATGTAATTTCACACAAAGCTACTAGGAATATTGCCTCCACATACTGCCATGGCATTATATATCAAATTTAAAAAAGAAGAAAACTAAAGCTACGTTGAGACCTATAGAATGGATATCATAAAAAAGATAATATCAACTGCTGTCAAGGAGGTGGAAGAACATGCCATTGCTAGTTAGGAATGTAAAATGGCACATTCGCTTTAGAAACAGTTTAACACTTCCTCAAACTACTAAACACCAGGATATCAGCAATTCTATTCCTAGATATCTATTGAAAATAAATTAAAATATTTAAACATTCACACAAAACTTATGTAGGGGTTGGGGATTTAGCTCAGTGGTACAGCATTCGCCTCTCAAGCGCGAGGTCCTGAGTTCGATCCCCAGAACCCCCCCAAAAAACTAAAAATAAACAAACAAACAAAATAATTTGTATAAAAATGCTCACAGCATCTTTATTTGTAACAGCACCAAACTGAAACCCGCCCTAATATCTGTTAACTAGTGAATGGTTAAGCAAACTGTGGCACAACTGTACAAGCAGTAAAAGGAACAAAATGCTGACAATGCAACAATGTGGATAAACTTCCCCAATATTATTTTGAGTGGAAAAAAGCAGCTGTAGTGAATATATATGATCTGGTTTCACTTATTAGGAATTTCTAGCAAAGGAAAAACTAGAGGTAGAAAACACCAGTGCTTGACTGGGACTGGAGATAGACATGAGAGTTGATTTCAAATATGTACAAATGAACTGGTTGGCATTTTAGAAATATTTTAAAGCTGGATTGTGGTGATAATTGCATAAATGTATAAATGTACTAAAACCATTGATATATAATGGGTGAATTTTATGCTATGGAAATTATATCTCAGTATAGCTGTGAATTTTTTTAAAGATTTGTTTAAAAAACAGGAATGGAATATTATAGATGCCTAACTGAAAAAAATAATTATCTAAATTTGAGCATTTGAAAACCTGTCACTTTTCACCAGTTAAAATACATATGAAGGGGCTCTCTAGCTTATCATTAAGCACATTTGCTTTTCCTAGGTGCATGACTGGACCGTACAGTATTTCTCAGCCCCCTTTGCAGTTGGGTATGACCATATTGATGACTTATAGCCAGAAGTATGCAATGGGAAATAACGTATGCTCTTTCAGGCTTGACTCATGAAAATAGTCTCTTTGCCATCATATATTCTTTTCCTAGTGTGCTGGCAGCACACTGACTTCCATGGTGACCTTGAAAATCATCTATTGCAGATTGCAGAGCTGCTGGCTGCTTGTGCTCCTGAATAACCATGTATAGGCAAAGTCCCTCCACTCTCATCAAACACAACAATAGGTGTGCTACTAATAGGTACTGAGTCAAAAAATATATTTCTGTGTTAAGCCACTGAAATTTTAGGATTGTCTTGTTACGGAAGTCAGCTTACCTCAATAAAAAAATAATCACATTTCTATCTTTCCCACATCTGTATTGCTCAATTGCTAAATAAAAATACTAGGGTTCAGGCCTCCTATTCAATCTTCCCAGTAAACATTCCATTCATATCCAGTGCCATTTTAAACTGGAGTAGGAAGCCTTGTTGCTGGGTTTCCCAGACTGTGGACCTTTGCCTTTATGTTCCAAAATACATAGGAGATATAATGTTAAGTAAGACTTATTGAGTTGCTTTCAAAGGTAGTTTATCCACTGAATATTCTCTTATGCTAGAATTACTGTACTAACTCCACACACATAAAAAATGTAAACATTATGTAGAGCAAACATGTACTACTAAAAATAAAATAAGTAGCGTAGGAGCTAGAGCTTCAGCTCAGTGGTAGAGGGTTTGCCTACAATGCACAAAGGTGTGGTTTGATTTCCACCACAGAGGGAAAGAAAGAAAGTAAAAAAAGAAACAAAGGAAGGAGGGAGGGAAGGAAGGAGGGAGAGGGGAGGGAAGGGGAGGAAAGGAGAAAGAAGTGGGGGAAGGCATCAAATCACCCTATGTTGAAAATATAACAATAAGACCAATGGCAATAATTTAGCCGTATAGAAGACTAAATGAATTACAAATTCAACATATTCAATATTTGGCATCTAAGAGCTCTCAAAAAGCCAGTTGAATTTCAAAGACTCTCTTAGCAAAGCAGTACATTAAAATGTATAACCCGCCAAAAATATTCAATTTGAGTATTTGCAATGATGGAACCATAGAGAATTAGAGCTATCATGAACATGAAAATGATCATGTTTTTCAGCTTACAGATAAAGGAAACTGAAGTCCACAGAGCGGAAGAGATTCAACTGAAGTCACACAGTTGAAGGCCCTTTTAAAATTAGAATTCAGATCTCTCCATTGTAAACACTAGACTTAGAATGGAAGACTAACTTCTTGAAATTCTCATTCTCTCTCTCTCTCTCTCTCTCTCTCTGACCATATGTGTGTGTGTAGTCTCTACTTGCTCTAGGTGGAACTTAAATCAGAAAGAGAAAATATAGCTCTTCACTGCATTTATAAAGTAAAAGAAACCAATCAAAATGAGTGCCTTAAACTATCTTATCAGGTAGGAAGGTATTCATTATGTCTTAGCTGATCCTAGATGACTTCCTTAATCAATATTTTATCATGCCATGAAAATATGACATCCTATTATAAGGAAATAGAGTTCATTTTGCCTACTAGCTTTATCTAATTAAAATGATGATGAGCTTTGACTGAAAATGGCAGATTTCTTTCCTCAGAGTAATACATTACTTAAAAGCTTTGGCTTCTTGAAAGTCTTAATTCTTAATGAAATGTCTTCATTTTGTCCTGTTTTTTTTTTGTTTTTTTGTTTGTTTGTTTTTTGGTACTGGGGATTGAACCCAGAGTCTTCACACTGAACTATATCCCCAGCCCTTTTAAAATTTTGTATATTAAGACAGGGTCTTGCTAAGCCATTAAGTTGTCCAGGCTGGGCTAAAACTTGCTATGCTCTTGTTTCAGCCTCCCAGAGTGCTAGGATTACAGATGTGCCACCAAAACTCAGTTTAATTTTTTCCATTTTTGACACTGCTTATTCTCAAGTTATATTTACCTGCCAATAGGCTGGAAATGTGGTTTACTGTTAGGATAGTAAGGTACTTGATAGTATGCATGATATCCTGAGCTCAATCCCCAGGACTGGGAAAAACAGTTCTACTGCCAGATATGGGAGTGGTGCTTCAGTGGCTGGATAATGAAATAGCTGAGACAGTTAGTTTACAAAGAAGAAAGTCTGTTTTGACTCACAGACTTGGAGATTGCAGTCTATAATCAATTGGCCCTATATTTCTGGATTTCTGGTATGACAATACATCATGGTGGGAGCACATACCACAGCAAAACCATTTATAACGTCAGTAAGAACGCAAGGGAAAGAAAGAGAAATGGGCCAGGGTCATATAAATGCCTTCAAGAGCACTTCCCAGATGATCTAAGTATCTCCCACTAGACCCTACCTCCTCCTCCTCCTCCTCCCCCTCCTCCTCCTCCTCCTTCTTCTTCTTCTTTCTTCTTCTTCTTTCTTCTTCTTTTAATAAAAGAAGATAGTTTATTTGATGATGAGAAAGGGGGAAAGGAGAGATGACAGACAGCTACTCAGAATGAGTAGGGAGAATTTGAAAGTGAATTGCTCCAGGGCTTAACTTCTTAAGGTTCTACCTCTTCACAATACAGTAGTGCCACCCTGAGAACAAGTCTGTAACACATGTGTCTGTAGGAAATATTCAGGACTTAAACCATAGAAGTGGGCCTTTGTTAACTAACCTGCAAAGAAAATGACTTACAGGGCAACAAATTATTTCGCAAAGAGCAATGCACTGAGGGAAGAGTCCTAGATTTTAACAAACTGCTATATAATTTACTAGTTGTTTGGTCTTGGGTAGGTTATTATGGTAGACCAAATCCCAACTTTCAAGATATCTATGGCCTAGTCTCATAATTTGTAGGTATATTATTTTGCGTGGCAAAAAAGTAATTTACATATAGAGTTAGGGGGTATGGGCCTTAAAATAGGAAGATTATCCTGGTTTATTCGGGTAGGCCTAACTAATCTAATCACTAGTGCCCTTAATAATAGAGAATTTTTTCAAGCTGAAGGCAGGAAATATGAAGCAGAGGGACAAATCAAAGAAATTTGAAGCTTGAAAAGAACTTACCAGCGCTGATGCTGATGAAGAAAAGGATCATGAGTATAGGTGTTCTCTACAAGATAAAGACAGCTCCTCACCAGCAGCCAGCAAGAAAATGGTGACTTTAGCCTGTAGTTACACGAACTTGAATACCACCAACAGGTGAAATGAATGCAAAAGAGGATTTTAGCCTAGAGCCTTCAGATCAGAATACAGACCAGTTTACACCATGATTTCAGCCTTGTGAAAACTAAGAGTAGAAAAACCCAACAGGTCCACCTGGTCTTCTAACCTACAGAATTGTGAGATAATAAATTCATTCTGCTTAAAGCACTTTGATTTTGGTCATTTGTTACTCAGCAACAGAAAACTAATGCAGTTATTTGAACTTTCCTTTTTCAGTGTTCTCTTTGATACAGTGTGTTACCTTCTAGTTTCAAAGTTATGACAGGTGGATTTTTTCCTACACTAGAGACTGAGATATAAGTGCAGAAGAAAAATTCTGTGAGGTGTAATCAGCATGTATTCTGCTTAACAAGAAAAGATAGATCTCAGACTCTATGTCATACTTTCCTTCTCTAACTCTCAAATTGATACTTTTTTCTTATCTAGGACCAGCAAGAATGTTGAAAGCAAATTTTTAAGAAAGAGAATTTCCTACTGTCATTCTAGAACTTGGAAAATAAATTGTCATTTGAACTGTTGTTCTGAGGCTGAATACTCATTTTTCTCATTAAGTTTAATAAAAAAATCTATTTTTATATTTTGACTGATATAGTCCTGCTATATTTTAAACTTATTATATTAATTTATCTTCAATTGTGGTATAAACTAATTTGCTGGTCACTAGGCTGATGATAGAAGGACCCCAAGAAGAGGTATAGAAGAAGAAAATTGAGATGTGAAAAGAAAATTGATTGTATTTTTCACATCCTGGGGATTAGAAGAGCAAAATAAATTTCATACACAGTAATAAAAGTAAGAACCTATGAAGAGTGCTTCTATTTAGCTTAGGCATCATAAATATAAGTGTCATAACTTGGGTCTACTCATACCTCCTGTTAATTTAGGGGAAAAAAGTATTTCTCCGACTCTTAAAACCCTACAGAATAGAACTATCTTTGCCAAACATAAGTTCAAATTCTAATAAATCTTGACTTCATCTGTTTCTTCCAGTGAAATTATTAGGCAGCAGTGTATCTCTTTATTAGAACTTCTCTTCTACTATCCGTCACAGCTGTCACACAGATCACACGGCCTAATTCCCAACTTGAGGTAATCAGGAGCTTCATTTTCAAGTTGTGCCTATCTGGATCACCTCTGGTGGCCATTATCGATGCTTGGATTTATATAAACATTCTTGTGTATTTGGTCTTCATGCAATTAAGCATGCTTATTTTTGGTATTGTTATGATTCTGTCAATTGCATAAAACTTTTTTCTGTGTAGTGATTGATGGTATACATGAAAAATAATGCTTTTCTTGTCTGAATGAATTTCATGACAAAATTGATTTTGTTATTTTAATAATGGCCCTGGCTGCTTTCAGCAACATCTGCCTTCAAAACTGCAATCCACAGAAAAGCATCTTTCCACTATGAAATTTGGATAAGGTGTTCTGTATCAGGCAGACTGACTATTTTCTAGTGTTTTAATAAAATACATTTGCATAATCTGGTGACTAGTAAATTTATAATTCTTGTAAATTATGCTTCAAATGATCTGGACAAGTACTGGAATCACTATTAGTTGGCTGTGTGATTTTAGTATATGCCTGCCAAAGTGAGCATGGCTGTGTGATTTTAAAGTGATTACTTAGCCTTTCTGTATTTGTTTTCCCATCTGTAAGATAGAAATGATAATGTCTCCCAAATTTGTTACTCTTAAAGCTATAACTGAACTTCTCTGGCAGTATAAAAGTATTTCATGTAATCCATTTCCCTGAAAGCAAGGGACAGTAGGGGTGGGAGTACAGCTCAGTGTTAGAATGCTTGCTCAGCATATACAAGGTGCATGGGTCTATCCCTGGCCCCCAAAGAGAGAAAGAACATTAAGCAACTATTCCTTTGTCTCTCAGTATTGCAGTGATACTTCTCAGGTCAGCAGTAGCATTATGGATTTCGAGAGCAAAAGAATTGAGCCCATAGCCCAATTGTGTTTGTGACTCTAATCATAACACAAGCTAAGAAAACCACCATGATGTAACCACTATGGAAATCAGTGTGGAGATTCCTCAGGGAACTAGGACTAGAGGTTCCATTTGATCCAGCTATTCCCCTTCTTGGTTTCTTCCCAAAAGAATTAAAAGCATCATACTGCAGTGATATATGCACACCCATGTTTATAGCCGCACAGTTTGTAATAGCTAAATCTTGGAAGCAGCCCAAATGCCCATCAACAGCAGAAAGGATAAAGAAAATGTGTTCTTTTTTATACAATGGAGTACTACTCTGTCATAAAGAATGATAAGCTTGAGATATTCCTAGGTAAATAGATGCATCTTGAGACCATACTCTTAAGTGAAATAAATCAGACCCACATGTTTAAATACCGCATAGTTTCTCTGGTGTGAGAAACTGAAGTTTAAATAAAGACTAAAATGTATGATATTGGGAAAGGGAAGAAAATGTCCAAATGGGAAAGGGAACAAGGGAGGTGGAAAGGAACAGAGGGACAAGAGAAATAAGAAATGGAAGGAAAAAATGGAAACAAAGCTTTTGTAAATAGGGAGGGAGGAGGGGGTGAGGGGAGGGGAATGGGAAAAAAAGAAGCAACAAGATATGTCATGTACAGGTACAAATCCCTTATGATGAATGTTATCACTATGTACATCTAAAATATGCCATTAAAATAAAATTTAAAAAAATCAATAGCATTCCTGTACAACGATAACAAAATCACTGAGCCAGAATTTAGGGAAACAATATACAATAGCATCAAGAAAGCAAAATACTTCAGAATTAACCTAACCAAGGAAGTGAAAGACATTTACAATGAATACAATAGTACTCTGAAAAAGGAGATTGAAGAGGAGAACAGAAAATCAAAAAATATCTCATGTTCCTGGAGAGACAGAACCAATATAGTGAAAATGGCCATACTTCCAAACTGTTACATTGATATAATGCAATGTCAATCAAAATGCCAAGAACATTTCTTACAGAACTGGAGAAAGCAATCTAAAAATTGATAAAGGACCAGAAGAGACCTAGAATAGCAAAAGCACTTCTGGGCAACAAGAACAAGGCAGGGGGATATCACAATCCCCAATTTGAAGTTATACTACAATACTACAGTGATAAAAACAGCATCATATTTTATTGGCAAAAACAAAACAAGACTCCTGGATCAATGCAACAGAATAAAAGATACAGAAACAAACCTGAGCACACTCAGCTATGTTATTTTTGTCAAAGGGGCCAAATCCTTCATTGGAGGGAAGTTATCCTCTTTAAAATATGGTGCTGGGAAATTGGCTTTCCATATGCCAAAAGTTGACTCATGTTTCTCCCTATGCTCTAAAGTAAAATCAAATTGGATCAAAGATCTAAACATTAGCCCAGAAACACTTAATCTGCTGGATGACAAAACAAGTAAAACTCTTGAAGTCATAGGTGTAGACGAAGACTTTCTGAACAAAATCCTGGTAGCACAAGGAATAATACGAAGAATCAATGAATGGAATCACATCAAATGAAAAAGCTTCTGCACAGCAAAGGAAACCACTAACAGAATGAAGAGACAACTACAGAATGGGAGAAACATTTTGCCAGCTACTCCTCAGACAAGGGACTAATATCTAGAATATATAAAAAAACTCACAAAAAAAATAGACCCTCCAAATTTAAAGACCCAATTTAAAAAATTGGTATCTGAAATGAATAGACACTTCTCAGATAAAGAAATACAAATGGCCAATAAATACATGAAAAAATGTTTGACATTGTTGGTCATTTGAGAAATGCAAATTTAAAAAAGCTGAGATTCCATCTCACTCCAGAAAGAATGTCTACCATCAATAAATCAACCAATAATGAATCCTGGCAAGGCTGTGGGAAGAAAGGAACATTTTCCATTGTTGGTGGGACTGTAAACTGATACAACCTCTATAAAAATCTGAATGGAGATTCCTCAAAAACTAAAAGTATAAATTCAATTTGATCTAGCTATTCTTCTTCTAGGTATCTTACCAAAAAAGCTAAACACATCATACCATAATGATGTATGAATAGCCATGTAAATAGTAGTGTAGTTCATAATAGCTAAATCTTGGAAACACCCTATATATCCAGCAACAGATGAATGGATTAAAAAAAATATGGTGCTATACACAATGAAGTAGTACACTGCCATAAAAAGGAAAATCTTGAGTCATTTGAAGGAAATGTGCCTTGAGACTGTAATGTTAAGTGAACCAACGCAATCATACAAGCTTAAATATTACATGGTTTCCCTTAAACAAAAAACTCAAAAATATATATATAAAGCAATTATATATTGTATTACAATATAAAAGACAGATAATAGGAAAAAAAAAGAGAAAGAAAAAAAGGCATTGTAATCCAACATGGACAACTTATCTAAAAGGGTACCTGGATTTAGTGCAATTGTTTTACATGTTTTATATGTTCTTTGGCCTATTAGTCTGGTTTTCAATCTGTGTATATGATAATTGACTTTATAAGGACTTACAAATAAATGAATCTGATGTTGGAAAAATAAATGGGGAGTTAAAGGAGGGGGGAAAAGAAGCTAGATTAAATGTGCTATGTACAAGTACCAATCCCCTTACAGTGATTGTAACCATTATGTACTGCAAATATATACTAATA
Organism: Hystrix cristata; assembly: GCA_004026905.1. Taxonomy (NCBI): domain Eukaryota; kingdom Metazoa; phylum Chordata; class Mammalia; order Rodentia; family Hystricidae; genus Hystrix; species Hystrix cristata. The sequence goes on from PVJO010003055.1 coordinate 91,750, forward strand.
AAAGTAAAAAGAAAGTACAGACAGAAGTTTAGAAAGATAAAGTAATATACAGTTGATGAAAGAAACTTGTGTATGTACCTGAGGAGTTTTGGATTTCTCCTACAGAAGTTGGGACACACATCAGGGTTTTTTTTTTTTTTTTCCTTTGTTTTTGTCGTCTTTTGTGATAGGAGTCCCACTGTGTTGCACGTCACAGCCTTAAGCTCCTGGACTCAAGTGATCCTCCTTTATCAGCCTCCTGAATGCCAGGACTTCAGGCTTATGCCACCACTCCAAGCTTGCAATAGGTTTTTGAGCAGAGAAGTAATGAAACCGTTTTCACAGGGAGATGATTTTCATAGCCACTGGCAAGAAGTCATTTATTTTCCTTTCCCTTGTTACATTTTAATGGAGTAATTTCTTAGATAGTTAAGTGCTCCTATTTGTCTTTCCATATGAATATATGCCCCACGAACGTAAGAGCCATGTGTCTCGTTACTCCCTATATGCCTTCTAACTACAATTCCCTACACATTTAGGTGGCTAATAAATATTTGTTGAACAAATGAATCGAAGGTGAATTAATGTGTAAAAATGGAAATGTTTTAGACTTGATAATACTTTTGCAGGGCGAGACACTCTAATAGATATTGGCAATTCAAAGATAGACTATACTCTTTGTTTTGGTTTATATCTAAAATGTCCCTAAACTCTCCTGTTTTCAGGGATGGGGCTTTAGGAAGGTGGCTGGACCCTGGGAGTGTGATACCAGTGGATTAAACCACTAATCAGTTTGTATCTGAATGTGCTTTTAGGAGGTGGGTCATGCTTGGAGGTGGGTCACCTGGAGAGCAGCTTTGATGGATGTATTCTTGTTTCCTGCCTCTCCTTTTCTAACTGCTTGCTGGCTGACACAGGGTTAGCTGCTATCTTATCCAGGCCCTTCCTCCGTGCCATTTCTGCCTTGACGCCAGCCAATTTTGGATCGAACCCCCTGGAACCATGAGCAAAACAAACTTCTTCCTTTAAGATATCGGTGCTGGGTATTTTGTCCCAATGACAGGAAAATGAGTAATGCAGTCTCTTTTTTTCAAAGAGTGTACACATCAGTCAAAGGACAAAACATGTACAGAAATTACTGCCATACACATTAGACTATGATACAGATGCCAGAGGAGCAGTAGGAAGAGCATTCAGGGAAGGAAGAATTTACTCCTAGATGAAACTGTTCCAGGGAAGGCTTAATAGAGAATATAGCAATTAGCTCATTTTACAAGATACTAATAGAATTTATATGGATTCAATCTGATTTTTTAAAATAAAGTCTGTTTGCTGCAAATAGAACCCTAGTCCCATCATCTTTACAAAGAGCATACATAATTTTTTTTAAATATTCTTTTAGTGCTGGTAATCAAACCCAAGGCCTTATGCATACTGTGCAAATACTCTTACCACGGAGGTGTATCCCCAGTCTTCCATGCATACATTAAAATGTTCAAGTTGTTAATGACTCCAAAGTATTTTTGTGCTAATTTCTGGGGTAGTTGCGTTATTTGTCTACCTTAGCTTCAAAGGAGATTTGATTTTTTAATTCACTATGTACACTAAAGTCCCCAATCCTCTATATCTTTTTGTCTATTTTTATATTGTATTGATTTCATTTCAAAATATTAAAAATTTTTCATCTTTGGAGACAGACTATATTCAAATATGGTAATTGCATTTGGGAAGTAGAACAGTTGTTCAGAGAAAATTATATCCTACATAAATTCAATGCCAAATATAAAATATAATTCTAGAAAAAGAGTAAACATGTGCCAGAGTATTTAACTTTGTATAGATACACATTCTCAGGAGGTAATTCTTCAGAAACAATACAAAAATTTCATGGTCAAAACACTGAGTGCATGACACTTTGAAGGGTGTTTCAAAGACAGTCTCAATCTGCAAACTAGCTCCCTTACCAGCTAACCATATTTGTAATTAAAGTGCAAAAAGTCAAGGAAAAATACAAGTTTATTTCTTATTAGGCACCGTATCTTAATTTATAATCAATCAATAATTCCTAAAGAAGATTTTGTTTTTTAAATTAACCCCTTATGTCTTAGTTCATTTAGGCTGCTATAACAAAATATCTTAGGCTGGGTATTTTATAAACAACAGAAATTTATTGCTCTCCTTTCTAGAGCCTGGGAAATCCAAGACTAAGAGGTCCACAGATTCAGTGTTTGACAAATGCTTGCTCTGTGCTTCAAAGATGTCACCTTGCTGCTGTATCCTGATAGGAAGGGAAGCACTGGCAGAGAAGAGAAGGAACTTATTCAAACCTCTTGTTTTTAATTAATTAATTAGCAGCACTGGGCATTGAAACTAGGGGTGCTTGACCACTGAAATACAATCTCAGCCTTTTTTATTTTATTTTTGAAATTTTGTGACAGGGTCTTCTCTTTCCGAGTTGCCCAGGCTGAGCTCAAACTTGCAATCCACCTGCCTCAGCTTCTTGAGTGCTGGGATTAGAGGCATGTGCCACCATGCCCAGCTTGAACTTCTTTTATAAGGCTATTAATCCAATTTATAAGAGTAGGGGCCTTATGACTTAATGCCTCACCTCTGAGTATTATCACATTAAATATTAGGGTCCAACATAAGAATTTTGAGGGAGCAGCATTCAAACTGTATCACCTTATCAGAGATCTGAGCCCTGAGACAATGGGTCAGGCAACAACTAAGTTTCAATGGAGGCAAGTGGTAGCAAATGCCTGGAAAGGATGGTGGTACACAAGATGTTGGACTTGAGTGGAGATTTCTGAGACAATGGTAAGTAATCTGGGGAATTTAGATATCTTGTGTGAAGAGTACTCAGAAGATGGAGATAGGTTGAGAAAAAAATAAAATCATATAAAATCATCTATAGACATCTGAAAACAACCATTGGGCTAGGACTTGAGCATCAGGAAAAGAGGCAAAGTCTAGGTAGGGATAGGCAAACGGAGCCAGAACTTTGACTTGAAAAGTCAGTGCTACTAAAGTAACAAATGGAGAGATAAAAAGTCAAGTACGGGTAAGGGAATCAAAGCAGGAAGGAGCAGACAGGCACTTACACAGCAAATTGCCTCAAATATGATACCACTAAGACACAACTACAACAAAGATTCTGTTGGTACCTAAGAGACCAATCTGAAAAACGGTACATGCTATATGATTCCAAATATATGACATTCCTGAAAAGGCCAATCTATGGAAATAGTAAGAAAATATCTGATCAGTGCTTTCCAGAGCTGGTAACCAGGGAGGGATGAATAGAGCAGATTTATCCAAATCTGTAAAATGTACAACACCAAGAGTAATCTCTAATGTACCCTATGGACTTATGTGATAATGTTGTGTCAGTGTCAGGTCATCAATTATAACAAATCTACAACTCTGATTAGGGATGTTGATAATGGGGGAGAGGTGTATACCTATGTGGGTATAGGTTATGTATGAATAAAATCTCTATACTTTACTTTCAATTTTGCTCTGAACTAAAAACAGCTCTAAAAAGAAAATCTTAGAAAAGAATTATATAACTTTCTCAAGTCTTAATAGATGTATCCTTCTAATGACATTTATAACAGGATTTTCTCATTCCTGCTGTCATCTGGAAAATTCAAAAGATTATCCCATTCATAATATAACAGTTTATTTGGAATTTATTTAACTTGGAACCAGGCATATGTGCCCAGAACACTGTGGTAATTTTTGTCACCACAATTTAAACAAAAAAAAAAAATGAGAGATTCTCTAAAGAATAATGATGTTTAATTGGGAGTAGTAGAGGATTACAATGGGAATAGTAAACTATGGGTATATTCAAGGAGATAGAGACAAGGGGGAAGGTTTTAAAGACAGAGCTGAAAGATTGCATTAGATATTTTGAAATAATAATCCTTAACTACAATCATTAAAAGCAAAAATGGCATTAATCTGAGGTTGAACAGATAGTTTCTGGGCAGATCCCTGAAAAGGAACATATATTAGTGGTCTATGTAAACTTGGGCTTCTGGCAGATAGAATCTTTTGTGATAGTTACCATCAGGTGATCATGCATAAGAATTGGAGAGAGGCTTACATTTGACACAAGCAAGTCCATTTTGATTCTGACAACTTTAACATTTCTTCCACACTTGCTAACTGGCCTCCCTGCCTCTAGACTTTCTTTCTCAACTCCTGCTTACCAGTGCCAGATTAATCTTTCTAAACTGTCATTTTTATTTCTTCACTTTCCTATTCAAAACAATTCGTAGTTTCCTATTTCCCAAAGGATCAAATTAAAATTAACTAAGTAAATGTGCAAAGACTTTCACAGTCTGACACCAATCTATTTTACCATTAACTTCTACTTTCCTACTTCAGTTGAATTGCTCTATTTGCCACTTCCTAAGCATTTTTTAAAAATTTCTTAGTCTCATGAATTTGTTTATTCTGTTTCTTCTGTCTCCTTCTACTTTTCTATTCATCAAATTGTATTCCATACTTTGGAAATTAAGTACTCTAACTGAATCCAGGTCTGGTCACCCCATCAATGACAATGGATCAAATGCATTTATCACTTGGACATAAAATATGTTTTCCAATTTGTTGTGGTTTGGCTATAGTTTGAGTGTTCTCCAAGGTTTCATGTATTGAAATGTAATCCCTATTATGAGGTATTAAGAGGGCAGAATTTAATCTGACTATTGTGTTTAGAGGTGAGACCTTTAGGAGGTGATTAGGATTAGACAGAGTCATCAAGGTGAAGCTTCTGTGACTGAATCCTGCTGACTTTATAAGAAGAGAGAGAGGGAGCAGGCGCAGATACACATGTATACTCTGTGTCTCTTGCCATGTGATGTCCTGGGCCATGTTGGAATTCTACCAGTGAGATGGCCATCACCAGATGAGGTCCCAAAGCTTTGCACTTTCATATTCACAACCCAAAAGAAAGCTCTTTCCTTTATAAAGTAGCCGGCCTCCAGTATTTCACTATAACAAAAACAAATTAACATATGTCTTCATTAAATTTTTTTTTTTACATTCAAACATAATACTCAATGTCTTCTACTGCCACAGTAGTATTTAAGCCATAAAGATTTCTCATCTAGATCACTTTAATAACTTCTTAATGAAAATCTCTTTATCTGCACAAACATATCTAATGCCAAATGTGTGGATTATCTATACTGATCAGGTCTTTGACTCTCACATCAAGCCATTTTCCTCCAATCAAATATGACACTAACTACTTGGTGTTAACACAGAACCCACAAGTTAAAGGTTCAGTCCCCTATGACTGTCCTCTTATGTCAAATGACAATTGCAGTGAGTGGATCCCCAGGTTACCTATAATTCTGTACAATTTTATTACAAATCAGGGGAGCCCCTGCCCTTCTCCTCATTTTTGATAATTTGCTGTAATGGCAAAGACAAGCCATTACAGCAAATTGCTAGACAAGCACTCTAACCACTAAATTAAATCCTCCTTTTTGCAGAGAGTACAATTGCATATATATACTTTTTCAGGATTCACTAAGGTTGTTTTGTTTTTGTTCTGTTTTGTTGTATTTTTACATTACTGGGGTTGGAACCTGGGCTTTTCCACATGTTAGGCAAGTGCTCTACCACTGAGTGACACCACCAACCTCTGCTCAGTTTTCAAACTTTTTTTCCTATGTGCTTTGTTTTCATTAATTTCTGTTCCTATGTCTTTAAGTACATTAATTTTCTTCTAGTCTTGAAACTGTTATGAATCTTACACAATGTACTTTTCATCTTTTTTTTTAAATTAAGAGAAGACTATTTAAGAGGACAATTTATGTAAAAATGGGAGAAAGGGAGAAAGGGAGATGATAGATAGCTCCTCAACAAGTAGGGGGCATTCTAAAGTGAAATACTCCTGTATTTTTCAACTTAAATAGTGCAGTTTTCTTCTCTAGAAGTTTTTTGGGCAACTTTTATGTCTTCCATGACTCTATTTAACATCTACCTTTTTGACTCCATGAAAATTCATTATAATAGCTGTTTTAAAGTCTTTCCCTACCAATTCTATCCATTGTTTTATTTCTGGATCTGTTTCTAAGAGTGTTTTATCTTCTCAGTTCTAATTTTCTACTTCTTTATACTGTTGATAATACTTCACAATGCTATGGAGTGTACATCTTATCCTAATGATTATTTTTCTATTTTTATGAACATTCTTGAGCTTTCTTTTGTAATATAGTTTACTTATAAATAACTTGGCCTTTTGAGTTTTGCTTTTAAACTCTGTTAGGAAAAGGTCTGATTAGACTCGTCTGAAGAACTGAGCTAAAAAATGTCTTTAAAAAAATGTTAATGATAAAAATGAAAAAAAAAAAACAAAATCAAGGAACAGTGAATACCAGTAGCCCACAAAATTTACAATACATATATTCTCTGGCCCTTTATAAAAAGGGTTCAAAGATCTAATATAGATAGTGCCATTGGGATTGTGGCATGCTCCCACTCCAGTCACCGTGACCTGGGCAACGCCCAGCGCCAACCCTCTGACTCGGCACCCTGTCAGTCACACTGTTGGCCATGCCCTGAAAGACCCAGTGGGCGGTGCCGAAGGACCTGCTCACATTTTAAATTCTGAAGTCCAATTTATTCTCTAGTCCAGTGATGGTGAACCTATTAGAACTTTCATTGATAACAAACAGCCTGCTGCAGCACATGTGCCATAAGTTTGCCACCACTGCCCTAGTCTAGTCTTTCTTTCCTCCAGCCCATGACATTTTCCCCCCTGGTTGGGCCAATTGTCCTTTTCCGCTGGCACAAACCTGCTTGCTCTGAGCACACCTTCACTGTCAACTTTATTAAATTTAACTGCTTTTTTTTTTTTGTTAACATTATGTCATGCACAAAACCTGGAGCTTGTCTCCCAAGAACCCATCACCCATGACATTATCTTGGCGGAGCTAGCCAGGTGTTAAAAAGAGACATGGAGACTGCAGATACTTCAACTCTTATAAACTCAGCCAAAAGATTTTCCTTTTTTTTTTTCTTTCTCCTCTTTCCCTGTCTCAAATCTTTCAACTTTTTTCTGATATTAGTCATCAGGGAGAGGCAGGGACATGGGTGGTGGAGAAGCCCAGTACCTCCTCATGTGGGAGGTGGAGGGGAAGCATGTGGCTTCAATGTTTTAAAGGTCTACAGTGTGCACTACCTTGTGGAATGGGGAAGGACACCAATTCAGTCCTTCTCCGCTATCTGCTACAACCCTCCTGGGTCCATATCTTTTCCTAGGGTTTTTCTCCAATACTGGCTCTCTTCTCTCCATCCTTCTTGGTTCTGGTATTATTATGATAATTTCGGCCTCAGATTTACCTCCCTATCTAAAATGATAAGTAACCTGTAGTTTTTGATTGACATTTCATTGTGAAGCTTGCATTTGCCAGGAAACTCCTGTCCTTTTGTGACATTGAGCTAGCAGAAATACAGGGGAGTTGGGGACAGAGGAAGGGGCTAGGGAGGGCTGAGGGAACAATACAAGAGCTCCAGTGTTAAAGCTAGGTCCTGCCTGGGGTACTAATGACAGCAGAGTCCAAAATATCATTTCTCTTAAAATAGTAGTACATATGGCTCCCCCAGTTTATTTGCTTTCTTTCCCTAAGGACATGTCTTATCCCCAGTTCTTAGACTGTCACCTACCGATTCCTCACCTATTAGACTCCCTTCAGTTTTTTGCAAGCAAGCAGGTTCCACCTGCTCTACTTGTAATCGTTGGAAAAATACTCACTGTTGGAATCCAGAAGCCCCACTCCTCCAGATAGTGGTTCATGACTGAATACTGTCAAATTGCTCATCTATGTCAGCCAAGATCTCCAGGAGGCACTTATGCAGGGAAACTTATCAGGGTTTTATTGAGAGAAAGCTTACTCCCCCTCCTCAGACAGGCATACCATGATGTTAAGTGATTTTTTAATTGGCTAGAGGTGTCCAGCCAGTAGGGCACCCCAGTTTTGGACCCCTTGTCTGGAAGATGGGTTACAGCCAAAGAGGGAGATCCAAAGGTTCAAAGGAAGTTGTGATGGTGCCCACACAAAGTCAGAGACATTTGGTGTCTGACTCTCAAGGAGTCAGCTTTACTTGGGAGTGCTCTGGGCGGAATAGATTGGGGACTAACCCGGAGGATGGTCTGTAAGTTTCCCATGTGGGGACTGACCCAGAGGACACTCTGTAAGTTTCCCCTGACCTAATCCCCAGGAGTTTTGCTTTACCAGCATGCCCTGGAGTTGAATGGGTCAGGGCCTGACTTCGGGGACCCTCTGTAAGATTAATACAACCTAACTTTTACTCCTGCCTGTAGACCCATCATGGGGTATGCCTAGTCCATTCCTCCTTACTCCCTGCTTGTAAGAAACAGAGAAATTGGTCAGAGGTGCCTTAAGTCTGAGTCTTGATAGCCCTCTAACAGAAGCCTGATCACTGCCACAGAACTAATCCCTTCTTGGGAGCTGATGCTGCTGACTTCCACTTGTCAGCCTCCCTCTTAGGCTACCTCCTTACCAGCCTGCATAATCGATAGTCCCAGCAGATAAAATAAGCCTCTGGAATCCACCCCACTCTAGGTCCAGGTTTGCCTACCATAAAGCCTGGACTCAAGGAACTCAGCATCTAAGCCTGCCACCACTGTACCCCTTCAAGAAATGGCAGGTGTAGATGGTAAGGTCTGAGTTAAAGGCCCTTTTTCAGTCCTGGATATTCAACAGAGCAAAGAAAAACTGGGTAAATTTTCTGAGGACCCTGAAAAGTTTGCTGATGGATTCCACACCCTGACAGTGGCTTATGATCTGACCTGATGAAATATCCAGTTCATTCTGGTTTGTTGTTATGCAGCAACAGAAAGAGAAAGGATTGTAAGAGCTTCAGACAGGACAATGACGAAAAATTTGTGGCTGCCCCTCAGTGCTAATCAGCCAACTAATGCATTATTTAGGCCCCAAGAAGGGCCTGGATGAGATTATAACACTGGGGGTGGAGAAGCCAAACAGAGGTTATACCTCCAGGCCATCTTAGATAGTATGTGCAAGGGCACGCCCAAGCTATAAATTATGACAAATTCAGGACTATCAGCTGGTGCTCAATGAAAATTTGGTTGCTTTCCAGCACCTGCTTGAAGAGGTGTTGCAGAAATCAACTGTCGAGAAACCAAGTACCACTCAGAGATTGGGGGATCTCAGGTTTATTTGACACTGATGGGCCCAGAGGAGTTAGCACTCTCAAGTCCGAGCCCCGAGCACAGAGAGTACGGGGTTTATATAGAGCACTTTCTTTCAGGTTGAGTTTTCAGCCCGGGTTTTCCTGCCCAAGCCCTCCCACCAAAATCTGAAAAGTGGGATGGTTAAAAGGTAGTGAAAGCAGGGAGGGGGGCTTTCTAAACAAGAACCAAGTCTGCTTATCTTTTAGCACATCTGCAGGCTGGGGGCTCGTGCTTTTGGGCAGTCATCGGCCATTTTCTTATCTGCATAGCAAGCAGTTTACGGAAGCAGAGATGTCTGTTAGTGGAGTTTTCTTCTCTCTGTGGTCTGGGTCCCTCATCAAAGGCACTCTGTAAATATGCTAATTTAAACCTGGAGTCTAGAGAGGGCCAAAAATCCTGAGACAGTATTTTATTAGCCAGTCAGCTCTAGATATTAGGAGGAAACTCCAAAAGCTCCAACAGAGCCCACAAGTTAGGAAAGTCAATTGGTTGATATGGCTTACATGGTCTTTAACAATTATGACAAAGTAGAGGACAAATGGGAGTTGAGTAAGGAAAAAAGCAGGCTAAATCCAAGCTGGCCCAATGGATAAGGCTCATGATAAAGCCTGCAGCACCAAGGGGAACTGAGGTAATCCAAAGAACCATGAAGGCAAGTCTGAGTGCTTCAAGCACAAGCAACTGGGACACTGGGCGAGGGAGTTCCCTCTAAAGCTGCCTAGTCCTTGCCGGGAGAGTCTGAATGCTGCCAAGGACCCTTGGCACTGCAGGAGGTTCTACCCTTGTTCCAAGAAGGGGATGAGGTCATCCATGACATGGAAGCCGAGGCAGCATGCCCGGACAGTGAATGATGGTGCCTGAGGTGGCCTGTGTGACCCCTGCACAAGGACATCCCCACCACCTTGCAGGAGCCTCAGGTAACTCCGTATGTTGCAGGCAAACAAGATTCCATTCCTTTTCGATACTGGGTCATCTTATTCAACTCTAACCTCTTATTGGGGTGAGTTATCATCCTACTCCTCAGTTGTCGTGGGCCTCGAAGAAGTTAAGTGGCCAATTTTCTTTACCCCCACTCTGAACTGCCAGTTGGGAGATTTCCTTTTCCAAGCTGCCTTCCTGGTAATACCAAAGTATCCCATCCCAGTGACCAGAAAGGATATACTCTTCCAACTCAGGACCACTCTGTCATTTAAACCTTTGACAACCCATGTCCTAGTTGCTAGGGACACAGCCAGCCTGACTCCAAGGGGCCCAATGTCTCTGCCCAGAGTTGACCCCCAAGTGAGGTATGGTGGCATCCTAGGGAGAGCTGTCAAGTCACTCTGGTAATCACTCCCTTCAAGGACTCTAATCTATACTCTCACAGAAGGAAGTATTACCTTAAAGGAGAAGCTATGCAGGGGCCGAAGTGCACTGTTGGTAAATTTTTGGCTACAGGATTGCTGGTGTCATGCCAGTCTCCACACAACATGCTCATTTTACTGGTACTCAATCCACTGGGAGAATATGGCCTAGTACAGGAGCTCAGAATCATCAGCGGTGCCTGTTTACCCTCAGTAGCAGCTCCATACATCCTCCTGGCACAGATCCCAGGAGACATTAACTGGTTCTCTGTCCTTGATCTCAAATGTGCCTTCTTTCTATTCCTGTGCACCCTAGCTCTCAATACTTGTTAGACTCACTTCTTCAGGGTAAAACCTAGCTATCCAAGACACCAGGAAACAGACCACGAGCCTCACACACTTGTGAACAACTGGCCTCAAGTTTCTTTTCAGAAAAGAAAGCACTAATCAAACTGCTGAGCCAGATAAGTAAACCATTTTGTTCTTTCTAAATAGAAGGGGAAATTAGCCCCATCTTGGAAACAGGGTCTCTCCCTGAGTATCTTGTGTAGCTAGTTTTGCTATTGTCCTGCTTGCCACAGGTCACGAATATGTTTACTATTGAAAATAATTTTTAGCCAGACGTGGTGGCTCATGCCTATAATCCCAGCATTTAGGAGATTGGAGCAGGAGGCTCACTGGGAGCTCAAGGCCAGCCCAGGCTATGTAGTGAGTTCACAGATGGCCTGAACTACAGAGTGAGACCCTGTCTCAAAAAAATAATAATCATTTATGTCTTGAGACTCGGACTTTTCTTCCTATGTGGCACCAATTCCTTCTTGTCTTTCAGTGAACTAGACAGAAACATGCATCCCTATTTATCTGGCCCCAGAGATTAATATCTTTTATCAAAGCTTCTCATAGTCTTACTATTTAAGCCATATATACAGTACTTAGTCTCAGTCAAATTTGTTTCTTCTTGTTTAACAGCCACTAAACTACCAATGATGGCCTGAGTTAAGGACCAAAACTTGCCTCTACATCTATGACTCATCAATAAATCCTCGGAGTAAGAGTATGCTCCCTCAGCCCGCTAGATCAGGCAGGGCAAGAGTAACTTGGTATCTATATAGGTAGATCCAGAGCCCCTACTCAGAAGGAAGTAGCTATAGAAGATGGACATTTCTTCCACTCCACCCCTTAAAAATCTGGGGGGACCAAATCTCTCAGGGGGAGATAATATAGAAAGTATAATTGGGGCTATGAAACCACTCCCCCTCTACTCACTTGAATTCGGGCAAAGCCCCAGCCCTGTCAATCACAAGACCCAGGGGGAGGTACTGTAGGCCCAGTGCACATTTCAAATCCTTAAAACTTACTTATTCTCCAGTCCATTCTTTTCTTCTTGCTGTCCCATTGTATTTTTCTCCCCACTTGTGCCATGTTTCTTTTTTTGCTGGCATGAACTGGCTCACTCTGAGGGCATCTTTCCTTGTGAAACTCATAAAATTTCGCTACTTTTTCTTTACCACTGTGTATAGCATCCAACTTATTGTTCACTGTGTTCTGGAAACTATCTCCTGGGAACTCATTACCCATGGTATCAGAACTAGGTGTTGGTGGTGCATACTTGTAATCCTAGGGAGGCTGAGGCAGGAGGATCACAAATTCTAGGCCAGGCTGGGCAATTTAGTAAGACCCTATCAAAATCAAAATTTAAAAAAGCCTGCAGATGTAGCTCAGTGGTAAGTTACTTGCCTAGCATGCACAGAGCCTTGGGTGCAATCCCCAATACCAATAATAATAATAGTAATAATGCTCATAGAACCCTGCTCTTTGGGTGCTACGAACCAGTGCCGCAGCAGAGAGCAAGGACCCAGATTGAGAGTGCAATGAAGACAGAGACACATGTTCTCTGGGATCCAGCTCAGGGCTGGAACAAGTCTGTTTCTTACAGAGTTGGTTTTATAGGGTAGGAGTAGAATGGGAGTACGTGTGTGCTTGGTAAATACTCAAGAAGCTGTCTATGTGATTACCATCACTAATTCAGTTTATCTTTGACCTCTGCTTCCTAGACTACTTCTTTGTTCCTGGACAGCTTATTTACACCAGAGGCCTATTCTTCCTGAGTGTGTTGACCTCACAGTCAGCGGCTCTTCTGCAACCAGGAACAAGTTCATTCTTAGCAAAGGAGCTGCACACTATCCATACTCCCACATTTGGGTATTTTTGTGTGTGTGTGTGGGGTACCGTGACTTGAAACTAGAGTCTTCACCAAGCTACATCCCCAGCCTTTTTTTTTTTTCTTTCAATTTTTAATTTGGAGACAGGTCTCACTAAGTCATTAAGTTGCCCAGACAGGCCTGGAACTTGGAATCCACCTGCTTCAACTTTCAGAGTACTGCAATTACAGGCAGGCACCAGCAGGCCCAGCTAGACCCCTGCATTTAATTAATAGTTAAATCCAGGTACCTGAACTGGTTTTTATTCTTTTCTTTTTTTTTTTTTTTTGGTAGGAGTACTTCGTAGATTGTCACGGTTTCTTCCATCACATATAATGTTGATTTTTTTTTCTTAAATGGCTAGTTGAATATTAGGCATTGAGAATAAAATAATTTAGATATTTAGAGTCAGAACAATATTATCATCTCCCAGAGAGTTTAGTGTTCATTTTGCAAATCATTTAAATTAGGAGCAGATTGCCTTGATCCAATCAAAAGATGTATTGGTTGAAAGTTGGGCTTCAGTCCTTATAAAGGATAATCTATTTGTAGTAGTTACTTTTCTAGAGTCAATAGTTTGCAAGAGAACAGATTTAATACGGGACAAGTACAAGTTACAACATTCACCCATAAGTCAAATGCAAGAAGAGTGCAGATCATCTGCCTGTGTACTGGAGACCTGAAAGATCCAATTAAGGGCTAAGAGTTCACAGCAATGTTCCATGTACATCGTGTCTGCACTAAATGACTGAAGAAATCTGTACTGGAACCAGGATGCAATACTCAGCAGAGATGAAGACCAGAGCTCCCCTGAAGTGAACAGCAGCCTTCCTTGAGGACAGCAAGGGCCCGAACTCCTCCTCCAATGACAACAGCCAAGTTCCCCTTGGCAGAACCAGCTGCAACAGAGCTTCTCCTGGGAAACAGCTGGCCCCATCTGTTCTCCTCTATGTTGTGTCAGCAACAATCCTCAGGTGGATCATCTATACCCAGAAACGCAATAGTTCAGTTCAGCTGGGTGTTCCTGCTCAAATTACTCACAATAATAAGCCCACCAGTATTTTTATTATGTTATCACTCCTCAAGTATACTCTTTTTAGATCCTAAATGGAAGCTCGGAGTGTTTATCAGGGTTCATTCTCCTTTTAGGGCCTTGAACTTCAGTAAATTTTCTTAGCCATGTAAGACAACCAAAAGTTCTGCATAAATCTTTGGGTCTCTCAGCTGTTGTTTCTGAAATGCAAATGCCTTGAAGAAAGTTGCTCCAAATATCATGTCTTCTCTGGTTTCCTTTTCTTTCAGATTTTAGTCCCACATGTCCTTCCTGTGTTTGAAGCCTTCCAATACCTTCAGCTATGGCAGGTTTGTCTAACCTTTCCTCATGCTCTCAGCAGGAGGGTTGGCACGACAAACCAGTGTGCCACTGCCCTAAATAGAAACTGCGTATTTTCTTTGAGATGCCAGTGCAAGCTCTTAAAAATATATGCATCTCAAGGGTGATCAGATATAAAGATCTGGAACAATTGCTCTTCTTATCTCTTAAATACTGATCTTTTCTTAAATCTCTTCTCTCTTTCCTATCATTGGGTGATTTCATAACCCTACAACTTAATTTATCATTTATATGCAGATGGCTCCTCATTCTGTATCTTTGATCTTGAGTGTTCTGCTGAAATGTAGACTCAAATTTTCAAGTATTACTTATCCACTCTGATGTCCTATACCTGGTTCAAAATCAGCATATTTAAACACGACCTCATGATTTTCCCCAGACCCTCCAACCAACTTCTTCATTGTGAGTTTGAGTTAGAAAAAACTAAAAGCAGGAAGAAGGAGACAAAGAAATTATGATTTTAAAATTATGTCTTTAAAAAACTTGCAAATTCAGGACACTAAAGTTACTTAAGCCTTTTTCTCTTTTAGAAAACTCACTGAAAAAATTTCTACTGGTAGTAAAGACAAAATATGCCTATAAATTGGGCTCTGGACCTGTTCATCTTTTTCACCAGTAAGTTGTTTTTCCTCCCTCCTCAAAGAAACAACAATATTAGTGGGAACCATATTTCAACTTCAAACACAGGTAGATGGCTTACATTCCAATATGGCCTGCCAGATGGGTAAGCTGACAGACAGTACAAATAACATCCTGGATCACTCTTCTTAAATACACCCCCAAAGGCCCCTAAACGTATCCAGCTCTAGCTCATGGGAGACCTGTCTCTCTTAAGAGCCCACACACTATTTCGTTGAGTATGTAGAGTACTTTTTAAACTACTGCCCAATAAAACCTTCCCCACACCTCTTACTGAAAGGTCTTGAAAAGATCTTTTTTCCACAACATGAGTCAGAGAACCTCCAAACAGTCTATGTTTAGCTTCAGCTAAATTCCTCAGCTCAGCTTTGCAAGTCTCTCAGATCCAACCCAGTGACAAGTTGAATGTCCTCCTTAGCTCTTTTGTCCTATTCCTCAAGTCCTAATTGTTCTGCCTCCTAAGTATCTCTCAAGTCCATTCATTTTCCCCCATCCTCACTGCTACCACCCTTTACAAATTACCACACTGGTTTTTTCAATGGAAGAACCACAGATTCTTAGTCACCATTTTACTTCTGCTAGCCAGTAGAATGTGAAATATGCAAAAACACTTATTTAAGCGAAGAGTATATTTTATTGAAATTGGAGGAAGGATTACAGATAGATATGTGAGCTCCATTCAGCAACTTGAAATTGGAAAACGAGAGCCTCTGAAGTCTGAATTCTGTTACCTGACAAATGGTTAGAACTCCAGGTTCTCCAGCAGGATTATGCAGACTCAATTCATGTCTTTCTAATTTAGTGTGGGCAATCGAGCAATGTTTTTAATTTCTTGATACCTCTGGTTCTTCATCTGAAAACTGGATTAATAATGACGTAGTCTTAATAGGATTATAAAGATTAAGAAAGATAATGAACATAGGCTACTTAAAGCATTGTATGAGACAGAAATCATTCAGTAAATGTTAGTTATTGATAGACAAGAAATATAACTCTCAACCTGCCCCATGTCAGATGAGCCAAGTTCATGTCCCCAGAAATCAAAAAATGAATTCCAAAGGACAAAGGAGGTTAAGAGAAGTTAAGAGTAGGAAAATATTCTTGGAGAATAAGAGAAGCTCCTGAGAGACAGGAGGGGTCCTGAGTGGGTTGTTGCTAAGGTCATACAACCTGGGTCAAACCATTGCAGAAACTGGACTGTCGAGAAATTGAACACTCACTCAGGGGAGTGGAGAACTCTTTATTAACACTAGTGGGCTCAGACTGGCTAACACTCTGAAGTCTGAGCCCCAAACTAAGTAAACTCAGACCTTATATATTCTTTATATTCTCTTTGTTCTGTCCGTTTTTTTTGTCTCCCGCGATAGGATTTAATTGATCTCCGGTCAGACACAGACACAGTTTAAACATTTGTTGCATCTTAGTGATATATCACACTTATTAGCAAGGAACAAAGTGAAGTGGGGTGGTATAACATCTGTCACATTCTAGTGATATTTTATTCTTATCAGTGAGGAGTGAATGGGAGAGGGGCAGTAATCTCCAAGTACTCTAAGGGGAAGTGGGAAGGTGTCACGGGCCTTTTATCAATCAGGGCAGCTGTAAACCCTGAGAGCAGAACTAACGGATGAGTGAAGGTCATAGAGCAGGCTTATAGAAGCAGAACAAAGCACAAGGTATTTGGACAGATTTTCAGTCTTCCTCTTCAATACCATAATCAACCAATAAGATTACAAGTAGAGAAGTTTAGCTAATATTGATTCAACAGGGAAGCAGGGCATGTAGCAAGGGAATATGGATGACATCATTGACCTTGGCTGACAATCTATAGCTTTAGTAGTTTTAGCCCTAGTCTTAGTCTTAGTGAATGGGAGAGGATGGCTCAACCCTTGTGAAATAATGGTGTATTTCTATGGGAAATCCCAAAAAGTTGGTACCAATTACAGTACAATCTCAAATTTCCATTCATCCCTTAGGGAAGTATGTAAGTCTGGCCACTGTGACTTTAATCTCAAGATCTTGCCTTCTTCAGATGCGCCCCCACCTAGAGTTTTGATGTATTCACATTTCACTGACTTCCTTGAGAGCCATGTCCCTTTCTGACTGTATTATTATTTTTTGTCTAACCTAGCTACCTATAACACTATTACTAATTGCACTAATAGAATGATATTTCCTACTCTACTTTGTACAATAAAATTTTTGATAAGCACATTTCCTAAGCATGTATCCATGCTTTTAAATTGCCAGGATTTTATAAGTGCTACCAAGAATGAGAAAATATATTTGTCTATATTTAAGAGTTAGCACATGATACTTAATGATAATGGCATTTCAACATGATTTATTCAGCAGCTTTCAAAAACTAAATTTATAGACTTATTAAAAACCAATTTTTATCATAAAAGTATATTAACATGTAAGCAAAATTGGTATTACAGTATAGAGTCATTGGTTTGGGGAAACATTAATTTGTTTGCCTTAAAGTTCTTCACTGAGTATTTTATACCTACAACTTACTTTTAAAATTACATTTTTCTCTTTACTTCCAGCAATTTATATGCCTCTGATATGTGTTGGATTTTCAGACCCTTTCAAAAAATTGTTTAGGGTACACAACAAGAAATTAATATGACCTCCAAGAAGAAATTAATAGAAAATTAATGCTTTCAGCTCAGGTTTTTAAAACTTAATTTTAGCCTTTACTTGTGATTGTAATAATAAATTTTAAAATTATAATAAAATTATAATCACAATGTTCACAAAATTACCTAACTACTACTTATAGTCCAGTCATCTGAATAATATAGATGTTAGAGTTGAGTGGGCCAAAAATAGTCCAAGTTCTTGTGTACAATGAGAAAAGAATTGCCAAGAGTACACTTCATAGTAGGTAGTAAGTAGCTACGCTTATTGGAGATCACCAGGAAGGTAGCAGCAGGGACGAGGGAAAGGGGAAAAGGGCACAAGGGCTCTTTGAATTTAAAGGGGAGCCACCTCTGACTTTAGGCGCCTCCTACTGAATTTCTCACTGGCACCAGTGTGCTGCCACCCGGGGCAGGGTGCTCACTTAGGTCTTTGTCATTCAATTTTGTACCTCTTTTAAGAAAATGGAAAAGTATGTAGCCATTAAGGTGATGTTCATAGTTGAATTTTGAGGAAGGGAGTGACTCATTCAGCTCTTTTGTTTCTAACTGTGCTCTAGCTATCTGTATTTTACAGATTAGTTGAAAATGCCTAGGTTTTCATCAAATGGACTACAGAAATAAATTTTTCCTATGTCAATACTCACTTAGTCATGAAACATTCAAAGATACCATATATCTCATATGAAAGACAATTTCATCTTCTGTCATGTAAACCTATATATATCAGCTGCATTTATTGCTTGTGAGTGTTATCTAATTTTGGGGGGAGGAATAAGAGAGTAATATGAATCACTGTGCACTTTTTAGAACTGCACATATCAGTCAACAGTAGGAGGAAAAACAATCTAGACATTCACTGAAGCCTGACCTAAAAATAAATGAGAGAGTTACATTGGAATATCAATGTCTAGCTGAACATTGCAATTCTTCAGTAATAAATGGGAGGAGGGCTACAAAGTCAATCTGCTGTGAAGAAACCTGCTCTTCCAGTGCTTAGGTGGTATATTGATGAATATTTAAGTTATTTTTTCTGCTGCTGGGTATAGATAGTAATGGGAGTGCTCACAGAATGAAACCCATGAATGAGGGTATCTGGTGTGTACAGGAAGTTGGGAAAGGCTTGAACAGTAATTGTGCCGTGGGTACGCCAGCCACTTAGAAAATAGTGACATTCTTCACATAGAAAAGAAGACTACGAATAGTTGGCCTACGACTGTGGGCTTTTTAAAAAGCAAAACAGAGCTCCACTGACTATATTTGGGAATTACTATTAGCTTCTAGAAGGTCAAACCTTGTCTTAATTATGCACCCTTAGTGCTTAGCACATAACAATGTTAAGACGTCTTCATTGCATAAAACATAAAACACAAATCAATCTGAATTCTGAGGCCTAGGAGTTAGAAGAGAAGAAAGAGAGATTTGAAGTATTAGACTCAGAAAAACAGATCTGGTTGAAGTATTAGACTCAGAAAAACAGATCTGGTTGATCCAGTGAGAGATTCGATAGGCTGAAAGAAAGAAAGGCAGCAATAAGTGCTTGAAAGAGAGGGTATCTGGGAATAAGATAAAAAGCATAGGAAAAGGCCGCCCTCCTGACTTTCTTCACAGTGGCCTACACTGCTTTCTTTTTTTTTTTTTTTTTTTTTTTTTTTTTTCCTACACTGCTCTCTCTGGGGTGTTTTTTATAGCTTCTTCTCCTTTTATGAAGTCCAAGCTCACTTTTTCAGAGCCAGTTTCTCCCTCACTTCTTCACTTTTACTTTCTCAAATAAACTTGACCACTGCTTAAAAAGAAAGAAAGAAAGAAAGAAAGAAAGAAAGAAAGAAAGAAAGAAAGAAAGAAAGAAAGAAAAGCACAGAAAAGAAGATCTTTGAGTCAATTAAAACTCCGTTCAGACCCTGAGGACAGTAAACTACCATCTTAATATTGAAAATCAGCAAGTGATTTGTTCTAACTATTGAACATTTTCCATTGCAACTCTTGTCACCTTACTACTGCAAATCTAATGAAGAGTCTTATGATCTCTTGGCACCATATTTTCAACAAACCTCAGTGAATGTAAGTTCCACAAAAGCAATAATTTTTATAGATATTATTCACTTCAGAATCCTCAGAACTTGCAACTCTCTCAAACATATGGCATGCCTGCAATTGCTGTACATTTTTTCAAAAAGTACTTTTATGCACCCACCGCGCACAGTCCAGGCACTGAAGCAATGGATTGGAAGAACAGTAAAAACAAGTTAGGCCATATTTATGCACATGAAACTTACATTCTAGTAGGGTTAGAAATAGTAACAAACATGAATATGTAGCATATTTTCAGAGGGGAGATAAGTTCTCTGAAGAAAAAAGAACAAGATAGGGGCCAGGGATTTAGCTCAGTGATTAGAGTGCTTGCCTTGCAAGCACAAGGGCCTGAGTTCGATCCCTGGCACCACCAAAAAAAAAAAAAAAAAAAAAAAAAGAACAAGATATAGAAATAGGTATTATGAGAGTTGAGGGCCTCCTTTTAGACAGAGTTTTCAGAAAAAGACTGTCTGAAGCAGTGACAGGTAAGCAGGATCCAGAAGAAAATAAGGAAGCAAGTCATGGGAAAGTCTGGAGAAAGATCATTCCAGGACAAGGGAAAAGTTAGTGCAAAGGCTTCAGAATGGGGACAAATTCGATGTGTCTAAAGCAGAGTGTAAAAGCCAAGGAGCAGTAAGAGTTGTCATTTTAAGTAACAAGGATTCAGCTCATGTGAGCTTTGTTGAGTAAATACTTGAATGGCAGGCACATCGGCAGCTTACTCAGCCATCTAACTGCCAGATGTTACCCTATATGAAGATGCCGAGATTCATTACAGGCAAATTTGCTTCACACTGATTCAATCAGACTATGAAGGAAAGGAAGAAAGAGAAAGAAGAAAGAAAGAAAAAAGAAAGAAAGGAAAGAAAGAAAGAAAGAAAGAAAGAAAGAAAGAAAGAAAGAGAAAGAAAGAAAGAGAGAGAGAAAATGCAGACTCTGTTTCTGAAAAACAGTGCTAAATAAGTCAGGCTGTATCTCTGGACCTCTCTCTCTTAAGAGAAAAAGAGTTGTCAAGGGCAGATTAGACAGCAGGCTGAAAGGGCTCCTTGAAGAACTGTAAAGTCCAGCTGAAACACATAAAAAGAAACTGTAGAACTAAGAAAGAAGTGAAATCTCAGTGCTGGGAAAGTCATGAGCAGCTGTCCTTTTTGTCATATATGTTCCTTTAGTTGACAAAAGCTCCAAAAAACACTGGGTAAGCTCAAAGTGAGAAAAGTAGCAATTTGGAGACAGTGGGAGTTCTAGACAATTTTGTTTTTTCTATGGCCCAATACTGAACTCCACAACAAGATCAGTGGTGGAGTTAATGAGACCCCAAAGTTAAAGAAGTTATCATAAATTAGCTAAAACGTTTGCTAATAGTTCCTGTAAACTGGTAAGCTTATAGGAAAAGAGTACAACCCAAGACATGTGAACCAAAGAATATTGTGATCCAAAGCTGTGTATTCATGTAGGAATTAATCAGTGTTCTACATTATATAATCACTATATATACATATACACACACACATATATATACATATATACACATATATGTATGTATTTGAAGGAAGAATGTGGCTTTGCACTGTAGAGTTAAGCTTAATACATGTCAAAACAATATTGCACTAAGCTTCCCAGAACAGAATTTACTTATTAAAAATGATAATTAAGTATTTAAAGTTTCGAAAGCTTCTTGCCACTATCACTCTAATCCCAACAAATGAGAAAAACAATAGCAAATTCAGAGCTTGTGTATTGGGATAATGCTGGTCTTGCTAATTCTAGAGCCTTATCCATCTGATTAAACTTGACTTTATAAAAGCCTAGGTGGAAGCAAATTTTTTAGTCAATCCTATGCTATTTTAAAGGCAAGAAGGGTGCCTCTACCGAATTCATTTGCTGGAAGGCCTCGATAGGCACAGAGAAAAGCAATCCTTTTTTCTTTTAACCATAGACAATGAAATTTACTGTCACTGTAATCAACATCAGTGCCATTGAGGTTAGCCAGTTGCAAAGTACATCAAATTGCATGAATCTGTAATGACTTACTTATAGGTCTAATTGGGAAGCAGAGACTGAGAATCCAAATTCTCTGTTCCCAGGCCTTTTTAGGATCATACCCATTATATCGCTTACTCATACATCAAACATTTAAGTCTGTCCTTGTTATACATATTTTTAATATTATTTTTTCACCTTGATCTGGGTTTGGTTCTAGATGTTCAAGATCTGGATCACAATAGTTGATAAATAAATGTTCGCTTAATTAATTAGGGAAAGAAAATTTCCTCCAGGTGGGCATGGTGGTACATGCCTATAGTCCCAGCCTCAGGAGGTTGAGGCAGGAGGATCACCGTGAGTTTGAGGCCAGCCTGGGTTACATAGTGAATTCAAGGTCTGCCTGAAATACATAGTGAGATCCCATCTCAAAAAAACAAAGCAAAACAAAAAAAAACCCAAAAAAGGAAAAGAAAAGAAAATTTCCTCCCACCTAAGTGTTTACAGTCTAAGGTAGATAGATACCTTTTATTTTTATTATAAAAGTAAAAGTATAGAAGTAGGACATGGATAGTAGAATAACAGCATCTACACTTCTATTTCTAAAATTCTATGATTCTACAACAAAGTATTAATAGCCAGGTACATATTTCATCTGCTGATCAGGAGTAAATAAATTCTAAGAATAGAATAAGAATAAGTTCAGATTTGGGCTAAATCAAAAAAATATGGAGGAGGCCAAAAGCTCTTTTCTATTTGATTAATATACAAATTCTTCTGAAAGAAGTAGAGTCCTGAGTATTATTAAATAGATGAGAGTCTGACATTGGTTGTTGAGTTTTTACCCCTCGCTCGGTAGTAGCAGTGGTGATAGTGGGGGCTCAGATCCACAGCTGTAAGTGTACGAGTCTAGCACTCAAGAAACGTTTTCTTTCTAGACATGTAAGACATGCTGACAACATATGGCGAATAATGCTACAGGAAAACAGCCCACTTTCCTATAATTATTAGTAATTGGAAGATACAATTATTTTCTTAACTATTACTATTTAAAGCAGAAAGATGGGGCTGGAGATGTAGATCAGTGGTACAGCACTTGTCTAAAATGTTTGAGGCCCTGGATTCCATCCCAGCATATTAAAAAACAAAAACAAGAACTCCAGAAAGATGATTCCATAAGTGACTGTGGACCCTTTACTACTAGAGCTTTTGTTTTCTCATTATTAAAATGAGATGTTCTTGCAAGCTGATGCTCAAAATCTTGCACTGGTCTCTAATTTTATGATTCTAATATTCGGCAAACTCAATTGTTGAATCTTTGTGCTTGAAAAGTAGCAAAAGTATGGTTCCTAATTTACTTTAAATTCCCTCCCTCTAAACATCTCTCCCCGACGCCATCAAAGGAATTCCTTTTGTTGCTCAGATAATAAATTACTTTTAATACAACGATTAGATTTCTAAAATCAAGTTTACTGGAACTTTACTTAGCCACTTCTAATCTTTTCTGGAAGAGAGTAGTATATAAATAATAATTAAATGACATGAAAATGAAACAGCATATTTAAAAGTCCATTTAAACAAAATTTACCAGGAAGCGGAGACATCAAATTCTCTCACACCCGGCAGTACGTTTGGTGAGCTGGGGCAAAGGGTATTCCAGTAATCAAACACTGCAGAACAAACCATAAAGATGAGAAGACTTGAATCCAGGGTTACCTTCAGCTTGGCCCAAGAGATGGCAATAATTAGGATCAAATAAGTAAGTCATGAAATAAGGAAATATTATATTTTTTACCATGTATAAAGAAAGTAGAGTGATGGCTTGTGCTATCATTAAAAATTAGGGAGAGACACTAGGACCATCTGGTAATGGTAGCTGTAATAGAAGTATTGATATTATTACAATTTAATTGAGCCATAGTAGACCCATATCCTTCACAAGTATTTTATACACATTTTTTGAATTAGTTCTCATATAACTACGTCATTAGTAGGTTTATCCTCATTTTATAAATGAAGAAAACTGAGCCTTAGAAGGTTAGCTAGAGTTTTCGAGAGCACACAGTCTCTGTGTATCAGAGGCTCTTAACCCCGGCAGAGGGCCTGGAAATCAACACGGCCCTGATGATTCTAGCCAGTTGGTCTCTAGTTCTGCATGCTTAGGAAATCTGTTGCTGACATATGAAAAGATGCTTCTCTGTGACACTTTTTTACTTGAAACCTGTGTTCATACTTCTTTCTATTTTGTGAACATGATTTGTGACATGCTACAATTAATTAACTAAAGCTCATCTTAGCAGCTACACCAGTTTTGTCTTCCTAATGGTATCTTGGATGACACATTCCATGCTCTTGATGGGATTCAATTCAGAAACCTGCCTAGGTTGTCGGTAACATATTTCTTTTTTTGCATCCATTGTTAATCCAATCAGTGTCCATTTAAAAAATAATGATGCTCCATTTTTACAGTAAACACCCGCATGCATGATATGAATATGAATTTTAGTTATTTAACTGCAATATCTAACTTGGCTGCAAAATATTAGCAATGTAAGTAGGTGTTTAGGATAAAATTATTCCAAATTTCTTACAAGTTTATTAGAATATGTCCAATGTTCTTTATAGGCTTATATTCATCCTTTTCTCAGTTTAAATTTTTCTTGTTGGACTACTGTGCTAAGAGTAGCTATGCTCCATTCTTTTTTTTTTTTTTTTTTTTTTTTTGGCCTGTAGCCATTGGATATACAGAGGGACACAGGTTTACCTTAAATTTATGGTCTATGATATGTACTCAAGAATATATGGGGGTTAGGGTTGGAGATTTAGCTCAAGTTATAGAGTGCCTGCCTAGCAAGCACAAGGCTTTGAGTTTGATCCCCAGGACCACTCCCCAAAAAGAATATATAAACTGGAATGAATTGAGGCACTGTGCTAGGCAATAGGGAAGTAGAAGTAATTTAGAAACTGATCCTATCCCCAAAGGACCTTATGGTCTGCTCTCGCATTC
Organism: Hystrix cristata; assembly: GCA_004026905.1. Classification (NCBI taxonomy): domain Eukaryota; kingdom Metazoa; phylum Chordata; class Mammalia; order Rodentia; family Hystricidae; genus Hystrix; species Hystrix cristata. Next base: position 116,251 of record PVJO010003055.1, read on the forward strand.
CCTGAAATCTGTTTCTTGATACTTCCATATCCTTCTTTGAAACATCGGCTCTTTAAAATCATAGATATTCACGATAAGCATTGTCTAATTAATACATTCTAAAGAATGTAAAGGTTTTGTATTATTGGGTGGAAAAGAAATTTATTTTGTGTAGCTCAGAGAACTCCAAACTTGCTTGATTCTCTCTCTCCTCTCTCTCTTTCTCTGGGACAAATTTCAACATTTTCCAAGATGTGTATTCTCATAAAACAAACGTTGGAAATGATGATCTAGTCCATTGCAAAGAAAAAAAGAAAATAAGAAAGATGAACTGAAGTAATTTCTTCTTCCCTTGAGATCAGACCTGTTAAAAGCTTAGCCGACACCTGCACCTTTCTTAGAATTCTGCTGGGGAATGGCAGGGAGTATCTGCTGTTCATGAAAAATTATTGTTAGGGAGTAATTCTGTTTTTAAACTTTTAAAAGTAATATTTATATTTAGAAGTCAGTTTACTATAGCTTATTCTATTGTCAAAATTAAAATATAGTCTTGAAACCTTGCATATGTCTACCATACATTGCTAGCATTAACAAGACAAAAAATCATGAATCCTATTTGTGCAAGTCCGTAATTCCTAGACTGAATTACTGGTCAGTTTTAACTTTTTAGCGTTGTTCTTATATATAACAAAGCTGTTATTAGATAACTGATTTCCAAGTTAGTTGGGTCATTGCAATTTATCTATGATAAGTAAATAAGATGTGAGCATCGTAGTGTGAATAATGTAAAGTGTTGTCTGTAAGCACCAGAGTAGAGCAGTGTGCTTCAGGCTCATCCCAGGTAAGACGACCTACAGCTGGCTAGTCATAAAGGCTTCTATCAGCCTTTCCTACTACTTTGAGGTTGTAGTCTTACATCCTTCGGCAGGAAGGGCATTTGCCCTGTTGTAAAGAAACAGCCAGTAGTCTTTTTTATTGATAATTTCAATGCAAATTTACAACTTCAAATGAAATTTTATAACCCAAAAGCACAATAATATTTTTCAGTTATGATTTTATCAATCCAAATTTTTAACAGGAGTTGACTATATTGTATAACTCAACCATCCCTCAGAGGAACATAATTTCTAGTTTTAAAACTTCAGAAGGATGGTGATATCACAGTTTATTACATTTTCAGAGGTATCTATCACATTAGAGCTTGATATCATATTCTGCTTTTTTCACGTGACTCATAATTGTGTGGATCAATAAGAAATTAGCATGAAATAGCAATTCTAATTATCTTGGGAAACATGTCCTCGAGGTCAGTTTAAATGATTTATAGCTGAGAAAATTAGGATACATTTTATGATTTGTTTAGGTATCTTTCATGGACAGAGACTAAGAATTCCTCAGATTTTCCAGACAACTCAGTTGTTCTTTTTTTTTTTTTTTTTCTTGTGGTGCCAGGGATCGAACTCAGGGCCTTGTGCTTGCAAGGCAAGCACTCTAATCACTGAGCTAAATCCCCAGCCCCCAGTTTTTCTAATTACCAGTAATATCATCACTTGAAAGTGATTTACAAGGAAAGGAAACACTACAGTGACATATATTCTGCCCTTTTGTATCTATTTGTTCATTTATCCTTCACATCAGTGTATAATGAGTACTCAACCTGGTACCAAGTACTGCATTAGGCAAGAGGATACAAAGCTAAACAGAACACAGAACCTGCTCTCAAAGTTTAATGGAGAAGAAAAATCTTTAACAGATAAAAACAAGTATCTTAGGTACTATATTAAAGATGAATTAAGTGCTATAGAAACATAGAGGCAGGAGCAAAACAGAACTCATGTCAGTCTGCAGATAACTCCAGCAACCAAACATCAATAAAGCTGAATAAAGTAGAGCTAGAATACGCTTTGGAGCTATACAGAGCAGGGAGTTCTTTACCTTTAAGATCCCTATTACACAGAACTAATTCTATCAGTCAGTTGATGGCTACATTCAAAATACTAAGTATAACTGTAGCATTTAATATCACTGATGCTTGGAGGGTCTCGGGCCCTATACTTTTAATAAAATTTATATTCTGTCAACATGGAGATTCACTCATAATATTAGTTTTACTATCTCAGGTGTATTCAGATTTTACAGTGTCTGAATATAAAGACTGGAAAATTTCCCTTTACACAACAGACATGAATTGAATTTAGTACAAAAAAAGCCATTTAGTTTAACTTTTCATTTTCCCCCTGTATACTCAATTACATGAGATATAATGAAAACCTAGAGTAAATGTTTAAATTTTTAAAAATGTATTACAGTAAAAGACACATTGCCATTAATCTTTCTCAGAACACTCCCTCTTGCTTCGAACACACTTATTCTTTCATTTTTGCCACTTTCTGAAGCGGTTCTGGAAGACCACTTTTGTAAGTGTCTTTAGTTGCACTGTTCTAAAGCAATCTCGACGTCCTGAATTGGTTCAAAACGTTTACCTTTCATAGTCATTTTGACTTCGGTGAAGTTCCAGAAGTTGCATGGTGCCAGATCTGGTTAATAAAGGGAATGAGTGCACACCGTAAGGTTTGGATAAACCTGCTTTTCCTTTGGAAGACACTTGGCAGCCGCTTTCACTGAAGTTTTTTATTTTATCCCACCTCATGAAGATATTCATGAAAGAGAATTTCCACAACTGCCCAGAAAATGGCAAGAATGGTGAAATAAGTATATTTGGAGGGAGGGGAAGTATTCTGAGGGAAGATAAATGTAATAATATTTTAAAAATCGAAGCATTAACTGCATATTTAGATCGCATCTCATATTATAATAGAAAGCCACACTTTCACTCGATCAGGAATAGCGGATGGATCAGATTGCGGAATACTCATTCCTGAATTAGCATTTGACCTCATTTAGGAAGACTTCTGTGTTAATAAACTTCTACTTGATAAAAGATGTGTAATAAAAGCATTATAAATGTGTGGTCCTTAAGGAAAGAGAGATGTCACAATTAAAAAGCCATTCTAGTTGCCAATTCTTTCTTTAAAAATTAAGTTTTATGATAGCTTAAAGAGATCTTCCAAATTAATTCTTACATCGACATTTACCTTATAGAATTTAAAAGCTTAGATATGAGGGCTCTGGTTATTATACCTGACTCAACCAAATGTACCGTATTCTTACATATGATAACTGAATCTAGGAATAATTGCACAGGATTCTTTTCAGCCATAATTGCCAGGAACCAAGGGCAGAGTCCTGGAGAATTCATAATCACCAAGAGATGTTTTGACAGGGAATGATCAAATTAGATATTTTAGCAGTAAGACATACAATATATCTAACACAAAATAAAGGTGGAGGTTTTGGTTTAAAGATCAATGGAGGAAGAGAAGAAAAAAGAACATTGGGAAACATGTTGCAGGGAGAAAAGCTGAAAATAAACGTGACATCATGAGCAACGGTCTTTGGCGAGGCAGGTGAGGGCTAGACTCTGTGAGCTTTAAGAGCTAGACCAATTAGTATAAAAGGAGCTCTGAAGTGGCAAGATTGTCACTTTGTCAGTATTCATAATCTTTATTGATTAAAAGTGACTGTCACTGGCATTTGAGATAATGTGTCTTCATACTATGGAGCCGAATAAAATAGCTTTGCCCAGTCAGTTTAAGATTTCATGGCCCCTTGGGTAAAAATAGTGTATTTTTTTAAATTTTATTTTAATGGTACATTTTAGATGTACATAGTGATAACATTCATCATACGGGATTTGTACCTGTACATGACATATCTTGTTGCTTCTTTTTTTCCCATTCCCCCTCCCCTCACGCTCTCCCTCCCTCCCTATCTACAAAAGCTTTGTTTCCATTTTTTTCTTACATTTCTTGTATCTCTTGTCCCTCTGTTCCTTTCCCCCTCCCTTGTTCCCTTTCCCATTTGGACATTTTCTTCCCTTTCCCAGTATAATACATGTATTTCATTGAAAATCATGGTGTTTTGGGAGAATAGTAGTGATCAGATCCAGAATTCACTCTCATTCAGTCCATACAAGAAGGAAGAAAACTTGCTCCATTTAGATGAGACATACAATAATTAAGATTTGAGAAGTGGAGAGTGAAGAGAGCAGGCCTACCCTGGGATTCAGGTCCGGATCAAGATAATCAGGATGGAGAACCACAGTATGGAGCCTTAGAGATCCAGAGGCCTATGCAAAAGAACTTAGGACTGTTCGTGGGAGATGGAAAAGCATAATCTGGAGATGAGTGACACAGAGATAATGATAAGGATTCCTGTTAAAGACAGCAGTTTAGAGGCAGAAGATCATGAATGAATTCAGGTAAATGAAAGAAGGAAAAGAAAACAACAGAGCCATGTATATCCATAGGGAAATGAGATCCTGGCTTTCTATTTGGTTTCTCATAAGGGATCGGCCTAATTAGTGTGCACTTTTGGCTATTCTAGTTGGTATTCTCTTGAATAAAAGTATCTGGGCCAGAAACATAGCTTATGAGGGAAAGGATGCCTGAGGAAGTCTACCACCCCACAGCAACAGCATATTATGCTCACTATCATTCTTGCTGGGACTCTGATCTGTGCTTGCAGACTTGGCCACATTTCGCTTTTTTGTGGGGGAGGGGTGGTCCTGGGGATTGAACTCAGGGCCTTGTGCTTGCTAGCCAAGCACTCTACTACTTGAGCTAAATCCCCAGCCCCTGTACTTACAGACTTGGGTACATGCATGCTGCTACCTAGCTTGTCCTAGTGTCTGAGAGACTCTTTATCTACCCTCGCATTATCTTTCATTTTATTAAAGTCTCAAAGTTTAGCTTTTATTTAAGGAGGCAATGTCTCATTTCTTTTTTTTAATCACTCTCAGCTCTCTCTTTAAATATTAATTTCCAATCTGAGTTCAACAAACTTTAATAAAACTACTATTACAAAAGAAAAAATGAATTAATTACCAAATAGCACAAGACTGCTGTGTGATATTATCTTCCTGGCTTTTTATTTGGAGATAATTATAATTTATAGGCAGTTTCATTTAAAATGTACAGAATGGTCTCATGCACAATTCACCAGGTTTTCCCACATGGTAATATTTTTGCATAAGCATGGTACAATATCTAAATCAGGAAAATGTATAATATAAAACCAGGAAAATGTGCAACGAATCACTGTAAGATGATTTCCACTACCCTTACTGTACAGCATAAGAAACTAAGTCATATTAGTACTTTTATATCAAAATTACATTGTTGTCTCTAAGACATACCTCAAAAGGTATAACCCTTTCATTCCTACTTCCAGATTTCAGTGTAGCATAACTGGCATGGAATGACTAGGGATTTAGCCAGGCAACGCGTGATTGGCAAGCAACTAGTAGTAGGAAACCTCAGATCTCCCAGATTCAAAATCTTGGATTAGTTTTGGAATTTCCAGAGCTCTGTCTTTGAATGGCACCAACTCAGCTTTAATTAGCCCCATGATTTGTGTGAGTCACTTAAATTATCTTTACCTTAATTTATTCATTTGCCTCAGAAACTGTAAAATACAGTTGAAGCAATCCAAGAGAAAGCACTTTGAAATATATGAAAACATTATGAGTAGTTTCTTATTATGTACATTACTTATATTGCTTAGCAGAGTGAATCAATTGTTTTTTGGGTTCCCACCATTTCAGCTTCTGTTGCTATCTGACACCTTCCAAAGAACCAAGTGGATAGATAAACTGAGGAAGAAACATTGCTTGAGTGGATAGAATATACAAGGCACTTTCTTTGGTGTTTTAGTATTTCATTTAATCTGTGCAAGCATATCATAAATTAAATAGTAAAATATCTAAGTCTTCTTACAGAAAAAAATTGAAACTTTAATGTATTTTGCCCAAAGGTCACTTGGCATTAGAAATGAGTCAAGATTTAAAAAGTCTTTCTTCATTACAAACTCTGCTGCTTTGTGGAAGTAACTGAGGTCTCTTTAGAGAGTAATTCATTAACTAATCTCAGAGGAAATATAGTTTTGCTTAGAGCAAGTTGTTATTAAATTCTGTAGAATTGAAGTATTTGTTTTATAAATTGGCATGTATGCAAATAAAGATAGCGTGTATTGACACAAATCATTTGTATTCACAGCTGTGTTTTGTTTGTAAGCCCACTCTGTTTCCTGCAAGCTTGGAGAACAATGTGTTAGAACGCACAGTTCCATGTTCAAAGACTTGGTTCTATGATATTGCTTTTATGTCAAAAAGAGAGGTTTAGTATGACAGATACTTAAGGGGAAAAAAACCTCATCCATTCCATAAAGTAATTCATAGAACACTATTTTAGCTGAATTGAGCATTCAGACTCTTTTTGGTCAGCAGAGCTACCTGTCCACAGGAAGAATGTTACAGAGAGTGTTCTAGGCAGGAAGTACAGCTTGGTGAGCTTCTGCGGGTTGAGAGGGTGGAGGATTGAAGATAGATGTGAGAACACATAGATGATCTACAATGAATGATGACTTTCAAATCATTTGTCAGGGGTAGATCTCAGAATTATTCTTTTAACTTAGAAAACACGGAGAAAAAAGAAGCAGCAAGATATACAATGTGCAGGTACAAATCCCCTATGATGAATGCTATCACTATGTATATCTAAAATGTACCATTAAAATAAATTCAGAAAAAAAATCAAAAATAGATTTTAAAGCTAAACTCAAGGTCAATTTGAATGTGGAGTATGAAATATGTTAGAAGAATAAGCTTTAAAGCAAACATCCATATCTTGATATCGGAATGTAATCCATGTTTTGGGTTAAACCAAGCAAGAAGTACCACAAGGCAGAACTTTAAGCGATTGAGAGCAGAGATAATCAAAACACGTCAGGCAGAGCACAGAAGAGATATGACTGTAGGTTATAGATTCCAGTGGGTAAACTTTATTCTCCTATTTACTTGGCTTTGTGAGCTTGAGAAATTACTTGATTTTGTGCTTTGTTTCCTCATCTACATCCTTACAAGACTGTAGTGATAATTAAATGAGACAGGCAGTGTTAATTATTATGTAGCACAGTGCCTTGAACACTATCTGTCTGAAGTTCAGTTCACCTACCTGTAAACTGGATATATTGATAGTACTAACCTCATAAATTGTTGTGAGAGTTCAGTGAAAAAACATTTATGAAGCATGTATCATAATGCTTGGTATTAATAGGTGTTATTATATTGTTATTGGCATAACAATAGCTTCCTTTTGTCTTCTAAGAATATCAGTGTTATAACATGTAAAGTTTCCAGAACATAACTGGCATTAAATAGGCATGATTGCCAAAGGATGCAAAAAAGATTAGTTATCACAATGATTATTATCACCACAATTATAATAAAGCATGCATGATAACCACACAGGGAAACAAAATCTCTCCACTCTAAACAATGAATAGTGTGGCCTCTTATTCTTAGTCATACCCCTTGAATATAGATAGGCTATAGCAAATACTGGCATTTGATCAAATATGTTAGCATAAAGCAGGGGAAATGAAAAGAGAAAAGGAAATAATGGTTGCTTCACAAAACAGGTACTGTTACATCCCCATCGTAGGCTAAATTGCATCACTCAATCTAGGGCTTTATTAAATGTTTTCTGTACTCAGGTAAGTGTGCTAAATTTTAAGAAATGATTCAAATCACCCCTCTAGAAAAGATATGAGGCAGTCACTCAGATATATGTATGAAAATAATGAAGGTCAAACTTGTGCAGGTAAAGTCATCTGAAAGCACAGAAAAATGAGGTAAGAGCAATTTGTTTCCACAATTCTCTGAGAAGACTAGAAATACAAATCTAGTTCCACAGAATTAAGATCAACTAACAAGTAATAATTCAATTAAGGATGATAATCTCACACACAAGCTAATTCAAAACAAGTTACATAAAGCTATAAAGGCATCAAACATGTTTCAATCAATTTATTTTTCAGAAAAGATAATAAAGATTAAGAGGGCAAATGCATTACAGGTCAGATTTGGAAAGGTAATATGATTTATCAAATACTGCACAGATGTTGACTGGAGTGATTCTGGATGCAAGTCAGAGGGATGCCCAAGCGAGTAAATTTTGTTGATTTTCTGAAAACAAGGGCAAAGAATGCAGTGGAACTCAATTATAGCACAGAAATTAGGAAACAAGAGTAACATCTTTGTAATAAGCAATCAGTGAGTGAAAGAATGTGGGTACGATCAGAGTAATTATTCAAAGCCATCTGGGAGTGGGAGTGAAGTCTTTTGACGTAGGGAAAGATTTTATACTTCATGGTTTCAATCTTTGAGAGTGAACATGGGAATGAGAATTAGCTCTGGCAAGTCTCCAAATATCATTCAAGTAAGTGACATTAAGCAAAATCTTTGTGGGTAATGCTATTTAGCAAAGGTCTATAGTTCTCTAATGATTGAAAAAAAGGACCTATGCTATTGAAACTCTTCTTTATTTACATTAAACAGTAAGGCCACCTTGCAAGTGTGCTCCCTGCCAAAGATACAAGAGGCACAATTGTAACATTACAAAAGATTGACCGCGCTGGCACCTGCAATACATAGGTGAGTCTGCAGAAAGAGTGGACATTCTCTTTGTGCTAAATTACTCTGAAATAGGATAATTACAGTCAGCCAGCTGAAGGATTTAAGCCCACTTAAAGGATTTGATCACCACTTGAAACTGAAATATAAAAGACAAGGTTCTGCAATTATTCAGTGAAGTGGGAAATGAAATCAAAGTCATAAACTACATTAGTGACCCAAAAGTATAAGGTGAATGCAGTAAAGCTTTATATCCATGACCTCTGCAAAGTGCCAGCATCATACTTTCTGAAAAGGAGCATACAACATTCCACTAAGATATTTTGTGTCTGTTCTGTAGGCATGATATTCAAGCCTAAATCATAGAAGATCTGGGTTTTTGAAACAGTATAATGGTACTAATTCAGAAGACTGTTATGATGTGAATGGGTATGATTATGTAAGTGCTTAGAGCAATGTTTGGCATAATGAGGGCTCAAGAATAGTATCAAGAGGCCCTGGGATTCGGGGCTGCTTGATTCCTGCCATGATTCTTACACAGAAGGACTCTGACTAGATTCTTCATCTCCTCATAGCAATCAGTAGCTTCTGAATATTTTTCACAACACAGGGAAGCTCAGAGAGGCTCTAATAAGGGGACCATTCTTAAAGTCTTCCCTTTGTAGAATCTTCCAGCATCTCAAATAAGAGTTAAAACAGACTCCCCATCCCCTCATGGCATTTGCTTCAATTCCATCTTCATAACTGTCTCTCCTTTCTGAAACTTCTGTCCAGAGAGGAGTTACGCAAATGCATCTGCTTGCCTGCTTCGTTTCTCTCCCCATTCTGTTCCCAGATCCCCCTGGTGCTTGCAGGAATAAGCTTATATTTTCCCCTTTCTATCTGACCGCAACTACTTCTCCTAAGTAAAGCTCTAAATGAAGTACCTTTGCCACTAGGTATGTTAATTTGCTCACTGGGAATAAAAGGAATTTAGAAAGTCTCAGTCTCTCCGTCTCTGTCTCTGTCTCTCTCTTTCAATGGATTTCATAACCGTTTTACTAGACGAAGGAACACAAGCTTTGGCAGAAAGAGAAAAATTGTTTCTTCTGATCTATTTAAGTGTGCTACAGAGGTGAGGAGAAAGTGTCGGGGGAGTCACTTTAGGAAGACTTCTAAGAAGGCAGGCAGGAGAGCAGCTAAGGGAGGCTTGAGGGTAGCTGACACAAGGAGTGCAGCAGCTGTCGAGACACTTGTAACAAGGGTGGTATTTTAAAAGATATAACTAATTCATTTTAATGTCCCTGCTTTTTATCGTGGTAAAATATGCTTAACATAAATTTTATCGTTTTAATTGTACAGTTCAGTGGTATTATATTCACGTTGTTTTGCAACCATCACCACTATCTCCACAATATTTTTCGTCTTCTCAAACTGAAACTCTGTATTTATTAAAGAGTAATTCCTCATTCCCTCCTCCCCAGCCCCTAGTTTAACCATCAAAACCATCAACACAATGTATCTCCAGAGTTTCACCTTTTCAAATAGTGTCCCAATTCTTCATCCTTGTATCTATTCATCAATAACTCCTCGGTCCCTCATCCTGCCTGCCTCCTCTCATCCCTGGGAAATCATGAGTCTACTCTCTGTCTCTATGAATTTGACTACTCAAGGTACCTCATATAAAAGGAATCATACCGGATTTGTCCTTTGTGACTGGCTTATTTCACTCAGCATAATGTCTACAATGCTCATCCCTGTGGTTGCATGTGTCAGAATCTCATTCCATTTTAAAAGAGAATAAGGTTTCATTATTATATATCTAATATATATTAGATATATAATATTTCATTATTTTATACATCCTGTTTTGTTTATCCATTCACCTGTCAATGAACATTAAGTTGCATCCACTTTTTCGCTTTTGTAAATGACACTGCTATGAATATGGATACACAATCTGAGTGCTCACTTTCAACTATTTTAGGTACAATTCTCAAAAGTAGACTTCCTGGATCATATGGCACTTTTATTTCTAATTTCCGGAGGACCAACCATACTGTTTTCCATGGGGGTTGTACCATTTTTCATTCCCACCAACAGTGCACTATGCTTCCCATTTCTACACATCCTTGTCAACATTTACTAATTTTTGGGTTTTCCTTTTAAAATACAATAGCCATCCTAGCAGATGTAAAAATAATATCTTACTGTGTCTTTGACTTGAATTTCCCTAGTGCTTAATGATGTTGAATATCTTTCCATGTGCTTATTGTCCATGTGTATGTCTTCTTTGGAGAAAAGTCTACTCAAGCCTTTTGCGCAGTTTTGTATTATATCTTCTTGTTGTAATTGTGGTTGTTGACTTATAGAAGTTCTGGATACTAATCACCTATTAGATATATGACTAACAAATACTGAATGCTCACTTATCCTGCATGTTGCACTTTCACCACTTTGATGCTCTTTCGGGCGCATGAAAGTTTTTTATTTTGCTGAAGTCCAGTTTATCCTTTTCTTTTTTGGCCTGTTTTTTTGCGTCACATTCAAGAAAGCATTGCCAGGTCCAATGTCATGAAGCTCTTCCTTTCTGTTTTCTTTTTCTTCTTAGAGTTTCATGGTTTTAGTTCTTATATTTGGGTCTTTATAACTATTTTGAATTAATTTTATGTATACTGTAAGAATCCAACTTCATTGTTTTACATGTGGATATCCTTTTTTCTTTTACCTACCAAATAGTCTTGATGATTTCATCAAAAATCATTTGACCATAAATGTGAGGGTTTATTTATGAGCTTTTCTCTATTCCATTTATCTAGGTGTCTGTTTTTATGCCAGTACCACATTGTCTTAATTATCGTAGCTTTTTTAATGCTCCTCTTGATCATGTCCTGTTGAAGTCTTCCACTTTTCAAACCTACCCATGAGGGAAGCAAAAATGTATATGCCTAGGAGGCCACCGATTATCACTGACCCTCAAAGCTTAAGTAATTAGATGGAGTCCTGGGTAGGCCTTTCCTTGCAGAGTTCCCAGGGAAGGTGGGACAACAGCTTGCTGTCTTTTTTATTTCCTTCACCTTGTCTGATAAAATTCTCCCTCCACGATTTTTTACCCGGAGAGGGATGATTGGTCAAACATCTGACCACCCGATCCCTTGCCTCTTACCCCCTTTCCTCCCCACAATACCCTAAAACTAGATTAAATGTTTTCTCTGTTTTTCTTCCTGTCTCACTTGGACCCATCATATAAAATTCGTCACCAAATCCACTAGCTCTATCTCGTAAGAGTGTCAGTAACGTTGACAAGTCCATTTCTTCATCTACTTATAAACTAGTTCATAGCTGCATAAACAATGGAATCATCTGCTTGGAAGTTCACTGACACGCCTACCATGCAAATGCCATGTCTCTCTTTCCCTTCCATTTCCATTTCAAGCAGGAAATGTCCAATTTAGGGACCACTAGAAAAAGCATTGCTAAATGGGACAGAGAATTGACTGAGGCTGTGCCTTGAATGGTTATGGGGAAGGGATGTGAAGAACAATAATGTTACTTCTGACCATGACTAGAACCTTGAATTGCCTGGGAAATATACGAATGTCCAATGCTCTGCTGAAATTTCTAAAGACTCATGCCAACTATACATTTATGTTTATTGTGCCTGCATGCTTTTTTGTGTAGAGATGTTTACCTACAAACACAAATATCCTTAGCAAAATGACATATTGCTCTTAAGAGATATATTCTCTGCTGAGAATATTTAGGGACAGCAACATAGAACAGCTATCCGTCAATAAATGGAAAGGCAGCTGGAAGTCTGGGAAAGGGTACAAAACCAGGAATAGTAGACAACAAAGGAAGAATTCGCCAACTGGATATCACTGCCAAGCACTGGCCTTCCGTGTGGATGGTCAAAGAATCTATTACTGAATGTTGAAAAGCATCACTTGGACAAACCCACACAGAAGTCACTGCCATCTGTTCTACTGGCATTTGTTATTCCGTAGAAGTTACCCAGGTTTGCAATGAATATATAAATTTGGACTTTGCAAAATCCCACTCATTGAGTTTTAAAAATCTGAACTAAAAAGGTTTCTTATGTCTTTAACTTAAAACTTTCTTGAAACATATGTTTCATTTAAAATTTAGTCTCTCCAATTTTGTGACAACATTGGGTATTTCAGATGCATGTTTTTGTTTTTCAATGTTGTTCCTCATTTATTACAGCAAAAATACTGAAATGAGGAAGAATTTGGTTTTTTGGCCAGTTCTGATGCAAATTATTTGATAGCGTATAGTAATGCAGTGAAACTTTCATTTTATAATGTCTGATCCAATTCTGAATTCAGAAAATATCCTAAAGACCTACCATAAAATGGCTTGCAATGGAGTCTAGTGAAATTTAATAAGATATTCAGTTACTAGCTTCATTAAAACACAGTGAGTTCGGCCAGCCCACAGGTTCCCTAACTGGACTGCTAGCTGCAGGGTCCTGCCTGGATTTAGCGGGGTGGCCCGTGAAGAGCGCTGCCAACCTCCTACTCTACAGAATACGGCAGAGTGAGGTGAGAGAGTCTGGCCTGCCTTGCTAGGCCCTGCCTCCACCGCCCGCCCCAGGTAGCTACACCCAGGGCACAGAGCCAGCCTGCGCACCAGCAGGGTCTGGATCCATCAAAATATGTGAATAAGGTTGGGGTCTCAACACGGGTAACACTGTCCTCTGCTCTTCCCCCAGACTTTTTTTTTTTTGCTTGTCTGTATGTTTGTGTCTTCTCTTCTTCTTTCTCCTGCCATTGTCCCTCTTTTAGCCTTTTCTTTGTTACTCTCTTTTCCCTTCCCCTCTCCAAAACCACCATTACCAAGTAGAGCCAACCTTGACCTTATCATTGAAGATAACCCTGGAGGCATAAAGGTCATAAAAGCCAAGAAATATGTATGTATACCCAGAAGAAACTGCAAAAACAGACATTTCCGAGGAGGACACTATTAAATATCTTTTTGTAACCTCGTACAAAGAAAATATCAAACCAACTTGGAGAATAAGCCAAGAGGGATAAAGTACAGATGTATACAAAGAAAATGACCAGGCATAGAGGCAAAACACAACTCCAGACCCCCAGCCCACCCAGAATAAACACAGAGGAGAATGACATCGAGGAATTCAGAAGCCACCCAATCAAACTCTCAGAGATGATAGCAACAGAAGTTGAAAAACAGATAGGCATGACAATAGAGAAGATCAAGCTAGAGGTAATAGACAAGGTCAGGAAAGAGATAACCAACAAAATGAAAGATTTGCTTAGTGAGTTCAGGGTAGACACAGATAAAAAAACAGAGGAACTAAGAAAAACAATCGAAAATTTGAATATACAACTTAGCAAAGAAATGGAGCCCATGAAACAGATCCATAAAGATATCCAAGAAATAAAAAACTCACTGGAAAGTATACGGAGCCGAATGAATGAGAGCGAAGATAGAATCTCAGAAC